>CM032232.1:141320000-141567500 GCA_019009955.1 Riptortus pedestris
TATGTTGCCAAGTTTTCAGATTCAATAGCATTATTTTATAAACAACAAATTTTATTTTTAAATCGTTCTACCTAAATAAAAATAAGAGCTATAAAATTTAACATACCAAAGACTTCAATTTATTCACGACAGATAAGAAAGAAGCAAAGTATATGGTTAAAATAAAAAAAGTCCGTCACGCAGGGGCTGCGTAAACTAAGCAGATTTCCCACGTGAAGTAATACAATAGAGAAATATCCATACAAGAGCCCAACACTTACGGCAAAGGGCCGAACTAGGTTTTGGCGCGGGGAAACTCAAAAAATCCGTTACCGGCCCAAATTCTAATAAAAAAATGCAATATCTCAGGTTAATATTCAAAGATAGGGAATAAATGTTATAAAACAATTATTTTAATAGAAAATTAATTTGTAATAAGATTGATTTCTATACAATTTTTCTAGATCCGACTCATAATTAACGGACGATATTTTTGTATTTTCCGAAATCCCCCCTACTAATATCCCCCCCTCACCACTGGGGACCGATTTCAGCCATTAACGAACTTGATCTTCCTTTTTTTACTTACATAAAACGATTAAATTCCGAGTATTTGGTAGCGATCAAACAAAAAATTGCGAACCGCTAGTAAGGCGTTTAACAGACAAATAATATATATATAGTATAAAATTAATTTAATATATATATATCTATATATTCAGATATATATATATAATATATTTAGATAATATATATTAAAATTTTGAAAGCCCCCGCGACCTCATTTTCGTCAACTCGCTGGTATGCTAGGATCGATGGACATTTGTAAGAATAATTATTTCTCGAAAAATCTCGCGTCCATGAGTACGTCCTCAAACTTGATTTCCCTTAAAGGGCGAAATCTTGTAAAAACTGGAAGGTGTTTAGATACTTTCTTATATTCTGGCTTTCCAAAGCTCACATTTAATACTTTTCTTCCTTCACTCCAAGAAGCTGTTTGAATATAAAGCCAGCATGACAATACTGCAAAGTGGGATCACTAGAAATAGGGGTTAATACTACCAGCATCTCAATAATGAAAAAGCAACCTAAATACTATAACTCTGCTATTGCTATAGCAATTTTCAAGGGATGAAAATAATCCTGACATTAGGTACAAGATTTCAAAACGGAAAAAAACTTAGCATCATTTTTCCATAATTTTTTTTTTATTACTTTTTTTTTGGGTGCTTCAGAAACTTTCCTAGGGGCTCAGGTTAGCCATGCGATTTAAAGCGTTGGCTTTAATCTCACTTGGTAAATCTAGAATGGTGAGTTTGATTTTTGTCTTGGCAATAGGAATTTATTTAGTAACGAACATACTAAATAAAACCCTTAGTCATACACTGTCTAGAAAAGGGAGGTAAATTGTAGATAACACGTCCCGATTAGCCATAGTATTAAAAAGTGGACGGCAATAACAAAAATTTCCTAACCACTGCCGATTTTTAGGATTATCGGTACTTGCCTTAAGACATTGGCATTTTCTAGACCTGTAGACACCAATAAATGAATATCCCAATCACATCTCTGAGATTCGCCAATAGGAATTCAATCAGTGACGATTGGACAAGTTTAATTGGAGCTGACAATAGAATTCGAATGACTCAAGACAAGTGTGTCTTCATTGATCTCCACTGAAGGAAGCTGATACAAGTTCAACATACGTACATCGATGATATCTTCCAGGAAAAACACAAATATAAACAGTCAAATCAGAAATATATCTTTGGGGGAAAAACCATCAAAGGAAAAACCTGACTGAAAAAGAAATGGAGGATATCCTCACAAAGCTCTCTTACATGAAAGAAAATATAAACCTCACTCTAACCTAAACTCCTGGACACAGGAGCCTTTGAAGTCCAACAACTAGCTTTAGCTCGTTTGGTGAACGTAGTTTAGAACAATATTTAATTTTATTAATTTTAGAACAAAAGGTATTAAAAATAAATATACATTCTTTCATTTAGCTTACAACGTTTCGCATACAATTGGATGGAAGATAATCTTGATGGAGTTGGCTAAACAAAGCAGAATTCACAAGCATGATGGCATGTCACACTATCGATATCCTGTCACCATATATTGTCTATTTCCTAATAAAAATGAGATGAATATTATTATTATTTATTAATGTCCACTTTTTGCAACGGGAGGGGGGTTATCTACAGGTAACCACCCTTTTCTAGCCAGGATGGGATTTTAGGATGTTACTTAATGAATTTCGTCACTAAATAATTTCCTTTGCCCAGGCAAGAACCGAACTCGCCACTCTAGGTTTACCATGTGAGATAAAGGTCAACGCTTTAACTCGCATGGCTAACCTGTGCCCCATGAGTTAACATGGCTAACCTGATTCTATGAGATGAATAGAAGTAAATAAAATTGAAGACAGCATCCCACAATGTATTGCCATATATCTCATCGAGTAAATGTATGCTGAAAATAATATTGGGTATTCAAACTTGGAATAAAACGTTTCATGATATATTCCCTTATTGTTAAATTGAGATTATTAAATAATAGAGAGGAGAGGGTTTATTGAGATCAAACGCAAATTCACAGCGTAACAGTCAAGTATATATACGCACAGTTTTAAAAGACATTAAAATCATAAAACTACTATTTGAATTTTTTTTTTTTATATCTATTGCCGTTTTAGCAATTTCGCTCAGAAATATAAAACCCGGCTTTTCTCAAGAGGTGATTTTACCCCTTCAAATAGTAGTTCCGCACGAACAAAAAATTGTTTTGTGTTACACAGTGATGCCTCTCATCTCAACACAAATTTACGATTACCATGTAAAAGCGCCAAGAGCAGAAGGGGCAGAGAGGGGGGAGAGAGCGAGAGAGAGAGAGAGAGAGAGAGAGGGAGCGAGCGAGAGCGAGAGCGATGAGAGAGAGAGAGGCTATAGACCGACGAGAGAGAGAGAGAGAGAGAGAGAGAGAATCGCTTCATCATACCGAAGAGAGCGTGAGAGCGAGAGAGACGGAACGGGAGAAGAGGAAAGAAAGATGATCGAAGAGGAGAGTGGAGAGAGAGAGAGAGAGAGAGAGAGAGACGAGAGAGAGAGTGACAAGAGAAGAGAGGAGACGAAGAGATTGAGAGAGAGACAGAGAGCGAGCATGAGCGAGAGAGGAGAGGAGAGCAGAAGAAAAAGAGGCGAGGAAAGAGGAGAAGGAGTAGAGAGAGATGAGACGCGAGAAGGAGAGCGCAGAGCGAGAGAGAGAAGAAGAGAGCGGTTGAGAGCGAGAGCAGAGAGAGAGTAGTGGAGAGAGCAGTCAGAGCGAAGTGACGAGAGGAGGTGAGAGCGAAGAGATAGAGAGAGTGAAGTGAAGAGTGACTGAGAGAGATGATGTGAAGTAGAGAGAGAGAACGAGCTGAGTGAGAGAGTTGTGAGAGAGAGTAAGGGATGGTGGCGGGGGAGATGACGTGAGAGTGTGTGACGAGAGAGAGGAGAGAGAAGAGAGAGTAGAGTGATAGATGAGAGAGTGAGAGAGGAGGAGAAGAGGAGAGAAGAGAAGTAGAGGAGAGTGAATAGATGTTAGGGACAGAGAGAGAGAGAAGCTGACGTGACCGGAAAGAACCCGTAGAGAACGACGGAGAGAAATGCCGAGAGTGATCGTGTGAGTGAGCAGACGTTGAGTGTAGAGTGAGGAGTGTGTGAGACAGACCAGAGGAGAGAGAGAAAGTGAGGAGATGGTGAGAGACGAGTGAGTGAAGAGAAGTAGAAGAAGAGAGAGAGAGAGAGATGAGAGGTTGTGAGAGTGCTGAGGAGAGAGAGTAGAGAGAGATGGAGTGACGGAGAGAGAGAGAGAGAGAGAGAGAGAGAGAGAGAGAGAGAGAGAGAGAGAGAGAGAGAGAGAGAGAGAGAGAGAGAGAGAGAGAGAGAGAGAGAGAGAGAGAGCGTAATGACGACTGAAAACGAGAAAGTATTAATTTCACTAATAACACTTGAGTTACAGAAAAATAAATAGAACAACAATTGTAGGTCATTAATAGATTAACAAGATTGGGTCTATAAACATTATATGATCTTACACATTATAACCGAGATATTTTGAATTTTGGAATCCCCTCCGAATTTCGGATCCCTAAACCTCCACTATTCCAGCTCCTATTTCAGCAAATAACAAATAAGATCTTTGGTGTTGACTGGAACGGCTAAATATCGAGTATGGTATATATCGAATAAATATTTTGGAGACATCACAAAATCTCTCATCATAAAGGTCACTTGAAAACATTGAAGGACTTTTTTGGGTCGACTTAGTAATATACTTCTAGCTTTCCCTGAGACTGAAGAGTTGGGTTCTTATTCAGATGTAAATCTGCCGTGGAATTGTAACACTCCTGAGAGAGACTTGATGAATCAGTGCCATCACTTCTTGAGACCTTGAAGGAGGGATGTAGCAGGTGTCACTGCTGGTCTGGAACAGGAGAGGAAGGGAGATGGTACCTAGCTGCAGGAACCGTGACATTCGTGCTGTTACACTCCGGCAAACACTGCCACCGGTAACCCCAACAACAGATGGCCTTCGACAACTTAGCACAGATATCACACGCTTTTATCAACATTTTAAGATAATAGCACATTTCCTTAAGGGAAATCCGCTATAGAGATAGTACACGTGATGTGATTTTCAAAAAATGTCTTCAATTGTCCATCGATCCTACCTAGGAGATGACGAAAATGAGGTCCATTCAAAATTTAATATAAATATATATTTGTCTATTAATGCTCTAGAGGTCGCATAGTTTTGTTTGATCAATACTAAACTAGGTATTTAAACGTTTTAAGTAAAAACGAAGATCAAGTTCGTTAACGGCTGAAATCGAACTAGAGAAATGGGGCTTTAGAAGGGAGGAATTTCGAAAATTCGAAATATCTCCATTATAATGCTTCAGATCGAAAACTTGCAGAGATTAAACTTATTACACATTTAATGTTCTATAAATGTTGTTACGTACGTTTTTTCCATTATCTTAATTACTAACAGCATTGTTTAGTTTTTTACCTTCAGTAAACCTCATTCCTTTTCGAGTCATATTAACAATAAGCTGTTATATAATGAAGCACACATGAAGATTTAAAACATAAATACTAAATATTGTACTCTTGTAAATGCAAATACGTGGCGCACGTGGGAAATCTGCTTAGTTCACGCAGCCCCTGCGTGACAGACTTTTAAAACTACAGAAGCTGTAGTCAGGATGCGATTTTTGACAAAATGTAGATTGATTCTAAGTCATCATGCAAAGTGTTTCAAATATTTATTTTTATCTTTTTAATGAAATAATATACGAAATAAATCCCTTCTGAACCAAATGGGGAGCATTTTTATTTTTTCACGATACAATTCAAAGATGTACCTATAAGAATAATGTATCTGCAAAATAAATGCATAATTAAAAATCAATAATCGCGAGGGCGAAGCCCTAGTCATCGGATTACGATCCAGAAGGGATCGCTCCATCACTTGGCGATGACAAAGGCATCGCTTGCCATAATGGGGCGTAGAAAGAGAATCGTTTTTATAATGAAGAGGATCTAAAGGAGACGACTTGAAGTAGTTACAAACTATTGGCCTATAGAACCCACTCTCCATATTATTGAACCCATCAAAATTCAGAAGATGTTTCATGTGTTATTATCGTACACTTTTGGCTACTACCGGGACGATTTATCTATAGACTACGACCCTTTTCGAGAAAGGGTGGAACTAAGGTCTTTATTTAATGAGTTCGTCAGTAAATAAATTCCTATTGCCCAGGCGGGAATTGAATTCACCACTATAGCTTCATGATATTTGCAATTTGTATGGAGAAATAAGCAACAAGAAATTTTCTTTATCCGCTCTGCTCGAACCTCCTTCTCAGTCAATTTTATTTAAAAGGTATATGCACAACTAGATATTACAGCAGTCCAAAATATGCAATTTCTACATTCTAAGGCTAGAGGTTTTTAGCAGATTTCCCTTAAGGGAAATCAGCTATTGAGCTCATACTCATCACGCGATTTTCGAAAATTTCTTAAAATGTCCATCGATCATGCCCAGGAGATGACGAAAATGAGGTCCGTTCAAAATTATATATATATATATTATATATATATAATATATATATATATATATATTATATATATTTGACTGTTACCGCTCTAGCTGTCGCAAATTTTTGTTTGATTGTTACCAAATTCGATATTTTAAACGTTTTATGCAGAAATAAAGATCAAGTTCGTTAATGGCTGAAATCGGACCAGTGAGAGGGGGGGGGGTTTAGAGAGGGGATTTTCGAAAATTCGAAATATCTCCGTTACTATACGTCGAATCGAAAAATTATATAGAATCAATCTTATTGCAAATTAAATTTACTATAAATAATGTTATATACATTTATTCTCTATCTTAAATATTAACCGAGATATTTGCATTTTTCTGTTTTCAGTCTGATATGAGATCGGGTAACTTCGGGTCTAGTCGTGAGTTTCCGTCAAAAGTTAGTTCGGGCCGTTCTGACTCTCTATTCTGAAGTTTCTCTATTGTAAAATTTCACTTGGGAAATCTGCTTAGTTTACGCAGCCCCTGCGTGACCGATTTTTTTCTCTCTATGACAATGCTTCTTTTATTACGTAGAAGGAAGTGAAACATTACTAAAAGCAATGAAACACGCGTTTTGATCACCTTCGTAACGACATTCCACAGTTAGAGGAATGAAATGCAATGACATCACAGTGCGTCTTATCAGAACACATTACGTTTTAAAAGATTTATTGCTTTATTGTCTTTTGTGTTGTTAGTACTTCTTAAATCGCTCAAGAGAAACATGCATAAAAAAAACAATAATAGAAAATAAAGTGAGAGTTGGTAAGTTAAATGGAGCCTATATTTAGTAAGAATTCTGTTTTGTTTTGGCAGCGTGTTTTGTGGGAAAATACCCAAGATTGGTGAGAATATCTACAAGGCCATCGTGTCTATTAAAATGGGGCCTGGGAAACCAAAGGAAATATTCAAGGCCGAAAATATACCTACCTATACTATCTCAAACAGCTGCAGGAACAAAGAGTATACAGAAATAAACAATACCTTCTTTATATATTTATTTACACACGCTGCTATGGTATACAAGTGATCTCATCTTACCATATATTTTTTTTTATTTCTAAGTAAAATCCGATGAGAAAAAGGAAAGGTTTACTATGGTAAATGGTTAAATATCAAGATTAGTACAGATAAATAAACATTTTCGGGTTAAGAACAAAAAAATCTGAATTATGACACAAAACAAAAACTATCATTAGTATTGGTCCATTGAAAACAATATTTCATAATGTGGAGTAAAACTTTTCGTAATGTGCTTATTATATTTTAAAAAAGGTCGGACGTTGAGTTTAAATTAGAACTAGGATTACTTTAATGTAAAAAAGATAAAAATCCGTCACGCAAGGGATGCGTTAACTAAGCAGCTTTCCTACCTGCGTCACGTATTTATTTCAAAACTTAAAAGTTCAGTGAGAACAATATTTGGTATTTAGGCATCAATTGAAGTGCTTCATAATATAACAGCTTATTGTTAAAATGGTACGAGTAGAAGTGGGGTTTACAAAAGACAGAAAACTAAAAAATGCAAATATCTCGGTTAATAATGAAGATAGTGAAAAAAAAAAAGAAAAAAAAACATAACATTTATAAAACATTACATTTGCAATAAGAGTGGTTCTTTAAAAGTTTTCGATGCGAGGCATAATAACGGAGATATAAAGAATTTTTGAAAATTCCACCCTTTAAAACCGCTTCCCCACTGGTTGGAATTTAGCCATTAACGAACTTTGATCTTTAGTTTTACTTAAAACGTTTAAAAATCAGGTTTGGTATCGATCAGACAAAAACTGCGAGCACTAGAGCGTTACCTTACAAATATATATATATATATATCAATTGTTGTCGTAGTTTTGTTAAAGCTATTTTCATTTTTGAAAATAGCTTTAACAAACTACAACAACAATTGTGATAATATACAGCAATAAGAAATGTCACATAGTAGAATAGCATTAATTGTAACAACACACAACAATAATTGGTTGTAGCATAATAAAATATAACATAATTATTGTTGTAATTTATATTTATAAATTTAATAAAAATTTAACATAATACAACAATAATTGTGATAACATATAGCAATAACAAATGTAACATAGTGGAATAACAATAATATATCAATTTTATTACTACATAAAAATAACTTTAATAAAAAAATAATATAACAAAAATTAAAATAACACATACAACAGCTGTAACATAGTTCAACAAGCAAAAGAAAATAAACTATAATGAAACAAAGACATAAGGCTGTGACCAAACTAATAACAGACTAGGGGAGGTTAGACTTAGTACTCCTAATGTAAACAGTTGGTACAACAGTCATGTACAATAGTTTTTAAGTATCTTTGGTCTTGGTAAGTTGAATAAACACAAACACTATCTGTTACACTCTAATAACTATGTGCAATACATATAATATATATATATATATATATATATATATATATATATATATATAAAGCAATACCTGTACTTTTTAGCTCTGTAGAAGAGAAAAATAAATATTCTCGAAATGTAGGAACGAACTAAGATTTTTTCACCAACACTGACCAAAACTCAAAAAAACAACAACACTATTATATATATATATATATATATATATATAATTTTGAATGGGCCTCATATTTGTCATCTCCTGGGTTAAATCGATGGACATTTGAAGACATTTTTCCAAAAACGCGGCATGAGTAACGACCTCAATCAATCAGACCCTTAACCGAAATCTACTGATATACGTATGCGAGTGAATATGGACACATGTGACTCAGTTATCCATGTCAATTAATATTTGGTCTTATTAAAGTAACATAACAGAAATGGTGGGTTTGAATATATATTAAAAGAGAACAATGTAGATGGTGAGGAAAAAAGATCATTCTGGCCTTCAAATGCCAAATAAGAATAGAAGATTAATTTAGTTATTTTCATTATTTCAATCAGCCATTGTTTTAATTAATGAATTTTGAAGAATGTTTGTCTAGGTTATACGAAAACAAATAACTTAATTAAAGTCCGTCGGTCAGGAGTTGCTTACTTAGCAGTTTTTTTTAAAGTGCCTAGAATTTAGGCATTTATACTTCAGATTTATAATTCAGATCTAAAAAATTTTGAACGGGCCTCACTTTCATTCTCTCCTTGGTAGGATCGAAGGATATTTGATGAAATCGCCTCATGAGTATGACCTCAATAGCTGCTTTTCCTAAATGGAAATCCGCTAATATGTGACAATATAATAATGACAGGCGAACATGGGAAAGACAGATAGTTAAATATATATTGATATACAGATGGCATATCCACATTGACGGATGATATGTGCGAGTTGGGGATTGGTGTCGAGGAATGAATGGAAGGCTTGATGATGATGATGGTGGTACAGCTGTTCCAATCAGCTGGGTGACGATGCACTATTCTGCATCGGATGCAGCGTCACTCTGCAAGGCCTTCCATCTCATCTAGAAATTCCATCGCTCTCCAAGGAATTATAATTAATTTTTCATGCAGAAAAAGAAATTAATATCCGTTGAGGCTGCTTGGTGAACTTATGACAAGGTTATGGCAGACGTCACCATCTCATATTGGCAGGTTTCCTTTGTAATAAAATACGTCAAGCAGGGGCTTCATAAACTAAGCAATTTTTTCCACTCACTAGGGATCTCATCTCACTACTTATTTCCTATTCTAAGTAAAAAGTCCGTCACGCAGGGGCTGCGTAAACTAAGCAGATTTCCCAGGTAAAGTTATACAATAGAGAAATCTCCCTACAAGTGCCGATCAACTACGGAAACGGCCGAACTAGCTTTCGGCGGGAACCATAGCTCGTCCGTTACACTTAATAAAAATGCAAATATCTCGGTTAATATTCAAGATAGAGAATAAATGCAAATAACAATATTTATAGTAAATTTAATTTGCAATACGATTGGTTCTATACAATTTTTTGATCCGACGTACAGAAATGGAGATATTTCGAAAATCCCCTCCCACTGGTCCGATTTCGGCCGTTAACGAACTTGATCCTCCTTTTTACATAAAACGATTAAATACCGAGTTTGTTATATATATTTGTTAATAGACAAATATATATATATATGTAATATATATATATGTATATAGTTTTGAACAGACCTCATTTTCGTCATCTCCTGGGTAGGATCGATGGACATTTGAAGACATTTTTCGAAAATTGCGTCATGAGTACGACCTCAATAGCTGATTTCCCCTAAGGAAAATCTGCTAAAATTAGATGGGTAGAAGTGGGGTTTACTGAGAGGGCGTAATCAATACATAACGAACAGCTCGCTTAATATTCAAGTTATGAAAAACTGCAATTGCATTGCATCAAAAGTTTGACTAGATTGGTTCTATCAGCTATTAATTTACATTTTGTGTAAAAGTTCAATGAGAACCATATCCTATTAACTGACAGCAGCCAATATATTCCTCAAATAGCTAAACTAACATATATAAAACATAAACAATTAAAAAAACATATAATACAATATAAAATAGGTCTACAGCAAACCTAAAATGATTTTAAAGGGTTAACTTTTATTATATTCTTTGGAGAAAGCACGGATATGAGAAAGAATCAGATATTAAAGAAATATTTTACATAATATAGAAAAAAAAAGGTAAGCACACGAAGGAGTAAATATATCATCCTAATAATGCTAATCACCATTGCTGTGGAGCACAAAACTAAATAAATAAAATAATAATAATATAATTGTACTAGTTTAAAGGAATTATATAATATTTTTATTAAAACCATTTTAAATTGTTGTCTTTATTACTAGTCTAATGTTTATTTATGTTTGTTTATCTAATGTTTATTTATGTCTATTACTTGTATTTATTGTATGATTATTTGTGGTATTTAATTTTTTATTTGTTGTTTCAGTGTTTGTTATTTTTCTATAATTTTGTTTTCATTTTACATTGTGAAACTATGAGCCACATCGCCAAGAAGCGGTTGCTCCTGTATAAATAAATAATTAAAATAATAAAAATAAAACATTTTGTGATAAATGCAAATACATGACGCACGTAGGAAATCTGCTTAGTTACACAGCCCCTGCGTGACGGGCTTTATAGATATCTCTTAGGTAAGATCAATGGCCACTTGAGAACAATATTCGAAAATAGCCTCAAGAATAGAACCTCAATAGCAGATTTCCCCCAGGGGAAATCTGCTAAAAGAGGAAAGATAGTGTAAGACAAGCAGGTGGTTGTTTCCCGCCAGGAGGAAGTCCTGTAGCCAGAATCCATGAAATATCCGTGAACGTCTGGGGAGAAGAGGCGTGTCCAATCTACATCACCCATATTCTACACTGGGTCAACAGCTGATCTACTTACAGATACCGTCTATAGGGTGCGCTCATAACCCATCCTGCTTCGGCATATTAGCACATTTCCGTTAAGGGACCGATGATTACCTGTCATCTCCACATTTCAAGGTCTATATTTTCTCTTTGTAACAGACATGGCTCGGGACGTCACGCAGCGTAAACTAAGCAGATTTCCCACCTGAAGTTTCACTATAGAGGAATCTGCCTACTAATAACAGCAATAGTAACGAGTCTCTAAACCAATTTCATGAAAGCCGAACAGTTATGGAAACGGCCGAACTAGCTTTCGGGAGAAAGTTCGGAATAGAACCGACTTCAACCGATCTCAACTCTGTTATCAGCCACGCACTTCATAAAATGCAGATATCTCGGTTAACATTCAAGATAGAGAATAAATGTAACATTATTTATAGTAAATTTAATTTGGAATAAGATTGGTTCTATAGAATTTTCCGATCCGACGAATAATAACGGAGATATTGTGAATTTTCTAAAATCCCCCATTTAAACTCCCCTCCCACTACTCAAATTTCAGCCGTTAACGAACTTGATTTGTCTTTTTGCATAAAACGTTTAAATATCGAGTTTGGTAACGATCAAACAAAAATTGAGAGCGGTAACAGACATATATATATATATATATATATATATATATATATATATATATATATATATATATAATTTCGAACGGACCTCATTTCCGTAATAATAAGGTGTATTAACATTTTTAGGAACGAACAGGAGTGGGGGTTGTTAGAAAGGCATGAAATAAAAAATCGTCATATTTCGTTTCCTATTGTTTTTTGGCGAACGTGCACGTAATAAAAGATGTTTAATTTGATATTTAAAGTAACTCTTATTACATACATGTTACCTGTAGATAACTCGTCCCGATTAGCCTAAGTTGCAAAAAGTGGGCGTTAATAAATAAATAATAATAATAATACATACATCTTTATCTTAATTTAGTATTTTAGTTGGTGGCGTACCAACGCGCGGAGGGTACAGCTAGCTTCTAAATAAAAATCCCATAAGTATAAATGAACTGAACAACTGAAGGCTGAACATGTACCTGAATATTTGAGAATGAGAAAAATGTATTACATAACAAGATTGGGTCTATAACATTTTTCAGTGAATTTTGGGATTTTTCACCGCACCCATCCGACTTCACCCATTGATGATTTGGAAATTTTATTGTTTATTGAAACGGTTATATATTGATTATAATGTAGATCAAATAAACATTAAAAAAATCTTGCATTCGTGAAATTTTGCATTATGACGTCTTTTGATCTTAACCGACAACGAACTGAAGTTCGTTCTTCTTTCATTAGTTTCTTCTTATTTAGTTTTAGCAGATTTCCCTTAAGGGAAATCAGCTATGAGGTCGTACTCATGACGCGATTTTCGAAAAATTTCTTCAAATGTCCATCGATCCTACCCAGGAGATGACGAAAATGAGGTCCGTTCAAAATTATATATATTTGTCTGTTAACACTCTAGCGGTCGCAATTTTTTTTTTTTATCGTTACCAAAAATATTTAATCGTTTTATGTAAACAGACAGGTTAAGTTCATTAATGACTGAAATCGGACCAAGAGGAAGAGTTGCGGCACATTACTTAAATATTTTTCCTCCCGACATATAATAACGTAAATATTGTAGATTCTACATTTCAACCTTCCCCGCTGATCCGAATGCGGTCCCTAAAGAAACCTAATCGTTTATTTTGGATTTAAAAAAACGATCAAACAAAAATGTCGATATTCACATCTCAGCACATAAGGAAGAATGGTTCCTATTACGGGATTGTTATGTTGTCCTGCTAACGTCATACAGCTACCACTTATCTAGAAATTCTTTGTTCTTCCCTTAGTACAGACCAAATGTATGCCATAAAAAGGGTTTAAACTACAAATAACGTATTTCGTGAATGTATTAAAATCCCAATGTAGAAGTAGGTAATCGCAGATGGCTACCCCCAACAATCAATATACTCCAGTCGGAGAAAAATCTTTTGAACAACAAACGTAGAATAATCGGAAAAAGAGGTTGAATGTGATGATACCACCGCGTCATATTACAGTTTGTGGGAAATCTGCTTAGTTTACGCAGACCCTGCGTGACGGATATTATAGCAGATTTCCATTAAGGGAAATCAGCTAATTGGGGCTGCAATCATGACATGATTTTTGCTAAATTTCCACAAATGCCCATCGATCCTAATGGTAGGTGTCGAACATGAGGTCCGTTCTAAATTTAAATATATATATATATATATATATATATATATATATATATATATATATACTTGTCTGTTACCACACTAGTGGTCGCAAGTTTTGTTTGTTAGCTACCAAACTCGATACATAAGCGTTTCATACAACAAGTAAAAGCCCGTCACGCAGGGGCTGCGTAAACTAAGCAGATTTCCCACGTGAAGGTTTACAATAGAGAAATATGCCTAATAATAACAGTAGTAGTAACCTATTCTCACGAGGACAAATAGTTAGTGAAACGGCCGGCCGCACTAGCGCTCGGAGGAAACTCCCGAACATAGCCGACCACACTCACAATACAAATGCAAATATCTCGGTTAATATTAATGATACAGAATAAATGTAATAACAATATTTATAGTAAATTCAATTTTTTGATCCGACCTATGGTAACGGAGATATTTCGAATTATCAAAAATCCCTCCTCCCACTGGTCCGATTTCAGCCATTAACGAACTTGATCTTCCTTTTTACATAAAACGATTAAATTCCGAGTTTGGTAACGATCAAGCAAAAATTGAGACCGCTAGAGTGTTTACAGACAAATATATATATATATATATATATATATATATATATATATATATAATTTTGAACGGACCTCATTTTCGTCATCTCCTGGGTAGGATCGATGGACATTTGAAGAAATTTTTCGAAACTTGCGTCATGAGTACGACCTCAATAGCTGATTTCCCTCAAGGGAAATCTGCTAAAACCCAAGTTCTAGTTCGTTAATGGATTAGAAAATTCGAAATATCACTCATATTGAAAAACTATATGGAGCCAATCTTACTGCAAATTAAATTTACTATAATTATTATCACTTACACATTTTCTTTATCATGGATATTAACTGAGGAATTTGGAGGTTTAGAGAGAGAATAATTGAAATATCACGGTTACTATGAGTTGGACCGAAAAAGTTTAAATAACCAATGTTGTCAGCATTTTAATTTTCTTATATATAAATAAAGTCCGTCACGCAGGGGCTGCGTAAACTAAGTAGATTTCCCACGTGAAGGTTTACAATAGAGAAATCTGCCTAATAACAACAGTAGTAGTAACCTATTCTCACGAGGATGAATAGTTAGTGAAACGGCCGGCCGCACTAGCGCTCGGCGGAAACTCCCAACATAGCCGACCACACTCACAATACAAATGCAAATATCTCGGTTAATATTAATGATACAGAATAAATGTATAGAACAATATTTATAGTAAATTTAATTTGCAATAAGATTGGTTCTATACAATTTTTTGATCCGACGTATGGTAACGGAGATATTTCGAATCTTCGAAAATCCCCCCCCCCTCCCACTGGTCCGATTTCAGCCATTAACGAACTTGATCTTCCTTTTTTACATAAAACGATTAAATTCCGAGTTTGATAACGATCAAACAAAAATTGCGACCGCTAGAGCGTTAACAGACAAATATATATATAGATATATATATATATATATATATATATATATATATATATATATAATTTTGAACGGACCTCATTTTCGTCATCTCCTGGGTAGGATCGATGGACATTTGAAGAAATTTTTCGAAACTCGCGTCATGAGTACGACCTCAATAGCTGATTTCCCTTAAGGGAAATCTGCTAAAATGAATGTTTGTGTGGATGATCTTTATAGAATCGTAAACGGCTGAACTGAATTTTATGAAACTTGGTATGTATATTAATACAAAAACAGGTAAGGTTTCTGGCTATATTAATATTCTCTGAGACAAACAAGAGTTGGGGTTATTAGGGAGGCCTGAAAATAAAAATATCAATATTTCGTCTCCTATTGATTTTTCGGCAAATATGCAAATAACAAAATTTGTGTATTTTGTTATTTAGAGTAACTTTTGAAATATATCCTTTTGTCGAATACCGAAGTATAAATGAGTTATACGCTAAATACATTAGTGGGAGTCAACAATTTTGTGGCACAAAAGACTCAACCGAGCTAAACGAAACTCTGTATGAGATTTAATATTAACACCTCCCTGATTATAAGATATATTAAAATTTCTACGAGGTACGAACAGGAGTGGCGGTTATAAGGGAGGTCTGAAATATAAAATCGCGATATTTTGTAACCTATTCATTTTCGCCAAACGTGCATATAACAAAAGTTGCTTGTTATGTACACTTTTGCCGTATAACGAAGTATAGATGAGGGATGCACGAAAAACTATAGAAGGGGTCAACAATGTTATGGGACTCGAAATACTAAATCGAAATCAACGAAACATTTTTGACAATGATAATATGATAATCTATGATTATGTTACATATAAAAAAAGAATCATGCTTAGGAAACAGGTAATATAAAAATATTGGGTATTTTGTAGAATTAAGCACATAACAAATACTTTTATTATTAACATATCCCCAGCACGCCGGACTCGGGTGTAAATCCTAAGAATTGAGACTGGAAAAATATTGTTCAAAGTAAAGCTCCCCAAACAATACCATCATCACTCAGCCTCAAATGATTACCCGGGCGAAGCCGGGTACCTTAGCTAGTTATGAAATAAATGATTTTCTTATTTGTAGTATTAATCGAGTTTTATGTATTTTTATATTTTCAGCCTTAGGAGACCCTCAATTATAAGTTTAACTATAAGTAATAGGTAAACTCCAAATTCTGTTAAAGTCCTCTTACTAAAGAGAAATATTTTATAGACGGTGAGATGAGATAACCAGTGTAACATTCCAGCAAGTGGGAAATCTGCTTAGATTACGCATCCCCATTGTGGCGGAATTTCTACTTATTTCTTTTTTTAGTACTCCTTTTGCCCAGAAAGTGTTTCACTCATTTGAAGAAAATTTTTCAAAAATCGTATCACGAGTAAGACACCCAATGGCAGATTTCACTCCATGAGAACCAGCTGACAACCGTTCCCTTATCCATGAATGAGCCTTCAGAAACCTGACCGGATTTCCTAATCTGCGCCTGGGGGTCATTAATAAGACTGCCCTGGCGTCAGGATCATTAGTCCCGCCTCGTGACACCCGGGCAAAAAAGCAGAGAGATACGGAAGAAGAGGAAGACAAAAACCAGTTTCAAAGACAGAGAAAAAACAGGACACGGCGTTTTTTTTTACAGGACTATCAGGGTTGACGGGTAATTGAGGCATACTTTTTTTTTTATTTCAGGAAAATCAACAGTAAATTATGAGTCAAAAACACCAACAAAAAAAAACCGCTAGTTAAAAAAATTATGACCGAGTTGTAAAGTAAATGTATATCTATATATTTCCCT
Source organism: Riptortus pedestris (assembly GCA_019009955.1). Taxonomy (NCBI): domain Eukaryota; kingdom Metazoa; phylum Arthropoda; class Insecta; order Hemiptera; family Alydidae; genus Riptortus; species Riptortus pedestris. The sequence goes on from CM032232.1 coordinate 141,337,020, forward strand.
TCAGTTTACTGCTTTATAGCCATTTTAGAACGCCTGTAAAATAGAACGCAATTCACAGCCATCCCTTTTCACTTGATTCGCTCGATACCGGCCTGCCAGAAGGTTCTATTATCTTCTACAGCCATGTTTTCCGTGGTCTTCCTTTCACTCTTCTAACTCCGAAAGATTTCAATGCAAACAATATTTCGAAAGCAGTTGGAAAACACATATTCCAAATGACTGTTCCAAAAAGTCTGCCAGCAGGAGTTGTACATACAGAAGTTTGTTTGAGGTGCCTAGAATTTAGGCGTTTATATTTCAGTTTCATTATTCAAAGTATATTAATTTCTAAGATTCAAATATAAATGAAAATATCCAAATGATTAAATACTTTGATAAAGAACTTGGATTATATATTTTAAGCATTATCAACCTCATACATTAAATCATACCTTTCCAACACATATTTTCAATTTTCATTTGGTTCCTCAGTCTCATCCTTATTCCCCCAGCTGACAGGTGTACCACAGGGGGGCATCCTAAGTCCTTTCTTATTCCTTGCCTATCCTGCCGACATCCTGAAAGTTCCCTTCTTACCTATGCAGATGATACTGCATTCTTGACGTCCAACTCAGACCCAAATGTGGCATTCGCATCTTTACAATAACTCCTAGCTCTGCTACAATCCTGGCTGACTCAGTGGAGGATCAAGGTCAACAGCAGCAAATGAAGCCATGTAACATTTACTCTCCGACGCTCCATTTGCCCTCCAGTTACACTCAATAGCAAAATAATTCCTCAAAAATCACAAATTGGTTATCTGAGACTCACATTAGACAAGCGACTAACTTGGAAACCTCACATCACATTAAAAAGACAAGAATTGAATCGACGGTACAGACTTCTACTAAGACTACTTGACAACAGATCTAAACTATCACTGCATAACAAACGACTGATTTATACGACAGTACTCAGACCAATATGGACATATGGGCTTGTACATTGGGGTTCCACTAAACCTTCAAATTCCTGCATAATCCAAACCCTTCAATCCAGAATACTCTGCAAAATTACAGATTCACCATTTTACCTATCCTATTTAACTCTTCATAATGACCTCAATATTCCTTTTGTCCATGCCCTCGCAAAATCCCGATATCAGAAATTCCATTCTCTCCTTTCCACAAATCCTAATCCTTTAGTCAAATCTCTTTCCCCATATTCCAGAAAACCCAAGACTGGAGCGTAAGTAGCCAAGAGATCTTCTTGTGTAGTGCACAGTATAACTCCAAATAGTACAATCCAATGTTCACTCCAATGTGGGTATTGTCAATGTACAACTTCCCACCTGAAGCCAATTGTTATTATCATTCATATCATTTGCTTGTAATATTTATATATGTTGTTGCAAATAAACGAATAAATATTAAAAAAAAAAAAAGAAAGTATTATCTAGTCAAATATTACCAACGTAGTCTACATGACTTAACCCTCCGTCGGGCGCGTGATCTCTCAGATACACGGTTTCTAGAAAAATATTTGCCACTCCTCCTAGCAGAGAGTGGTGGTGTAGTGATTCCAGTTATGTGGTTTGTAGGACCCCCCCCTCAAGGTCAGTAGTGTCACTGTGTTAGATGTAGTCGTGTGTTTCACCTGTCATTCAGTTTAATATTCTAGATACCACGCGCCCGATCTCGTAAGTTTTTTTTTTGAAATCTGTATTTCATAAATATATTTATATCAATTAACTTTCTCTTTATTGAATGAAATTATATAAACCAATTTGTCTATTATTTTGCTCATACATGAGCTTTTAGAAGAACTTATTCAAGAAAATATTGTATGACGCAGTGACGTAGACAGTAGACGTTTACTAACCGAACTAGGGACGAGTACAGAGGCTCATTGGACCATACATTGAACTCAAGTACAGAACAGCATAAAAAAAGTCCCTCCACTACAACGAACTAAAGCAAATGATGTGAACCAAGCAAAACTGAAAAGAAATGTAGGTTTACTCATTATTCTTGTGAGATTTGCAAAAGCAAAATTTGTTTACAACATAGTTCCACGCCTTATCCTAATTGTAATGCAGCTCTGCAAAAGAGATAATAATTGAGCTGGTATTTTTAAAAGGATTGGTGCATTTAAATTTAGATGATTTTTAATAAGTCTTATCTAAAAATGATTTCGTGCTACTTATTTTTGAATGAAGTTATATTTAGATATTTTGTTTATATTGTTCACAAACTGAAATGAATTATGAATAATTAATATATGTGCATTTAAACTATTTTTTTTTGGTATTTGTATGTTTTAATTATATTTTAAAAATTATCGTCCACGGTTTTAATAACAATGAATCTATAACCAACTTGGTTATATTATCTACCATGATTTTTTTTATTATAGTACGTGTCAATTTTGAAAATTGTTTACTTCTTTCAAACAAATACTTCCTCAGATATGATTTTTAATTACACACTGAACATTTTAGTCCAAATTATATATTAAAAAACTGTATTTCCGTAAAAACGGTTGAGGTTGTATCTCTGAGATACACGCGCCCGAAAGCGGAATATTTTTGACGCGCCCGACCGAGGGTTAACATCTACGCCTTAGAATGAAACAATCAGGACTTCCAGATTAACGTTAAGGAAAATGGTTCAACTTCAGATAAAGAGTACACTTGTCTATCGGAAAGTCCCGCAAAAAATTTGGAAAGTCCTTGGCCTCCGGTACTGTTTACTCCGTTTTTCTGACATTCCTGAAAAGCCCGACATGGAAACATCTTTATAAGTGATAAGGACAATAGATAAGAGACTCACCCTGTCTGAGCAGTCGACATGCACCTTGCCACTATCCAATAGCCTTCTGATAACACTCAGATCTCCGTTCACAGCTGCTAAGTGCAGTTTGACGTCAGATGGCGTCTCCTTCTGCAACACAAGTAGGACAGGTTAGTCAACGAATAAATAACACCAAAAGCTAATCACTCTCTCCAACTCATTTATTTTTATATTAGCCGATTTTCTTTAAGGGAAATCAGCTATTGTGTACTCATGACGCGAGTTTTGAAAAATTTCCACAAATGTCCATCGATTCTACCTAGGAGTTGACGAAAATGAGGTACCTCAAAATTACACACACACACACACACACACACACACAGACACACACACACACACACACACACACACACACACACACATATATATATATATATATATAGTAGTAACTATATTACAGGTCGCAATTTTCGATCAATTGTCACTGTCAATATTTAAAGGTTTCATGTAAATCTAATGATCAAGTCCAATAACGACTAAAATCACACCAGTTGAAAATTCGAATTATCTCCGTTATTATATGTCGAATCGAAAAATTGTACGGAACACTGCTAAGTTTACGAAGCCCAGTGAGAGCCAAATATCTATATTTTATTTCCAAAGAAAACAGTATTTCCAGAGAAAAGTATTTTTCTTAAAGCAATAATCAGTAATAACAAATATTAATTACCAATTTTATAAGTGTTTTTATTTTATTCTGGTTTTTAATGTATATCAAAATTGTGGTTTACTTTTTTTTTTCATTGCTATATAATATATCTTATTGATTTTAGAAGTAATAAAACTTTTACTAGAAACCATTTTGAATGTAGAAGGGTTTTTATTTAATTTACTATTGCATTTTTTTGTTACTATTTGCTTTTATAGTTGCAATACTTTGCTTTGTATTATTATATTTATTTATTTATTTTCAAGGTAACTCTATAATTAACAGATATTATAAGTGATGAACTTCGTTCCCAAAGGATCTCCTGTTAAGCAAAAAAAGTATAACTATATATATATATATATATATATATATATATATATATATATATATATATAATTTTGAACACACCTACCTAGGAGATGACGAAAATGAGACACCTAAATAAGATCGATGTGCATTTGAAAAAATCCCACTCAAAGGTTTACAATGGATACATTTAAATACTGGTAACACCACCGAGAATATTAAGTAAATAAATAAAAGTCCGTCACGCAGGGGCTGCGTAAACTAAGCAGATTTCCCTCGTGACGTTTTACAATAGAGAAATTTCAGAATAGAGAGTCAAACAGTTCCGAGAACGGCCCGAACTAGCTCTTGACGGAAACTCACGACTAGACCCGAAGTTGGCCGATCTCATCTCAGAAGTTGAAAACAGAAAAATGCAAATATCTCGGTTAATGTTCAAGATACAGAATACATGTATATAACTACATATATATAAATGTATATATAATTATTTATAGTAAATTTAATTTGCAATAAGATTGATTCTATACACTTTTTCGATCCGACGTATAGTAATGGAAATATTTCAATTTTTAGAAATTCCTCCCCTATAAACCCCCCCTCCCACTGGTCCGAGTTCAGCCAATAACGAACTTGATCTTTATTTTTGCATAAAACACTTCAATATCGAGTTTGGTAACGATCAAACGAAAATTGCGACCGCTAGAGCGTTAACAGACAAATATATATATATATATATATATATATATATATATATATATAGATATATATAAATGTTTGATCGGACCTCATTTTGGTCATCTCCTGGGTAGGATCGATGGACATTTGAAGAAAATTTTCGAAAATCGCGTCATGAGTACGACCTCAATAGCTGATTTCCCTTAAGGGAAATCTGCTAAAAACGGTAATGAGAAATATTTCAGTCAATTTATAAATTAATAATCTTTACAACTGAAAGCGTCTGTAAACAAACAGGGTTTAAGCAATTAACGAACTTGATATTTTTTTTATATATATATATATATATATATATATATATATATATATATATATATATATCTATATCTATATATATATAAAATTGTAACCTCTGTCTGTACATTGATTTTTTTCGCGAAATTTCACGATAACTTTTCGTTTCACATGTCATAGACACCAAAACTGCATTTTGTTTCTTTCGTGTATGTTTGTTTGTTTGTTTGTTTGTTTGTTTGTTACCTTTTCACGCATAAACGGCTGAACCGAATTTTATGAAACTTGGTATGTATATTACTACTAGCCCAACTTAGACTTTAGGCTATATTAATTTTCTCTGAGACGAACAGGAGTGGGGGTTATAAGGGAAGCCTGAAATTAAAAATAGCGATATTTCGTTTCCTATTGGGTTTTCGGCAAATATGCACATAACAAAAGTTGTTTATTTTGTTATTTAGAGTAACTTTTGTTATATACACTTTTGTCGTATACCGAAGTTTAAAAGCGTTATACGCTAAAAATTATAGCGGGAGTCAACAATATTATTTGCCAAAAAAGACTCAACCGAACTAAATAAAACTCGGTATGTGTATTAGCAGTGAGGCCTTCATTATAATAAGCCATACCAACATTTCTATGGACGTGCAGGAGTGGGGGTTATAAGGGAAGCCTGAAATTAAAAATAGCGATATTTCGTTTCCTATTGGTTTTTCCGCAAATATAAACATAACAAAAGTTGTTTATTTTGTTATTTGGAGTAACTTTTGTTATATACACTTTTGTCGTATACCTAAGTATAAATGAGTTATACGTTAAAACTTTAGCGGGAGCCAACAATGTTATTGGGCACTAACGGCTGAACCGAACTTAACAAAGCTCGGTATGTCAATTAGCATTAATTCTTCCATAATTATAAGTTATATTAAAATTTTTAGGTTCGATCGGGAGGGGGGTTATAAGGGAGGCCTGAAATAAAAATTCACCATATTTACATGTATAAGAGACGGGAAATATAAAAAGACAGTGAAGCCTTATCGAACAAATATTCTATTATTAGCAAATCCACGGCAACGACGGGTATCAATCCTAAACACTGGGACGGGTAAATGTCAAAATATTGTGCAATGTAAAGCCTGCTAAAAAATACTATCACCATTCATCAAATCAATTCCCGCGCGACGCCGGGTATCTGCGCTAGTATATATATATATATATATATATATATATATATATATATATATATATATATAAAACGATTATATATCAAGTTTGGTAACTATCGAAAAAAACATTCGACCTCTAGAGCGTAAGTATTGATGGACATTTGAAGAATGATTCGAAAATCGTGTCGTGATCCTTAAGGGAAATCTGCTACAACTTAGTGTATCTATCGACAGCCCAAATGGTCTGCAACCGAGTCCAATGGACCACAGCTATTACTGTTAGGTTTATAAAATGACACGGGTCATGGAGCTATCCTGCAATTCCCTTTTCTACTTCTTTCTTCTTTCTCTTTGAGCCGAGTTCTTCAGCCATCTCTGCCAGAGTCGCCATAACTCGTCACCTTTTCCACCTATTAGTCTCTCGTTTCAAATTTTTTCCCGTGTGCCATTAGCGACGCCTTTGGATTACTTCTGAGAAGTTCAGGGTCATTAGGCCTTTCTTATAGGACTACTTAAAAAATTCTTCACCAACTCTGTTTGAGTTTCCGGGAATAAGGACGACTTGGGTGGCTAGATGTGTCACTAAGATATGCTCAAGCAGAAGCCGTAAGACCAACATATTTGCCAACATTCTAACTAAGGGAAATCAGCATTAACGCAGGTGCTGCGTAAATGAAGCAGATTTCTCGACGAATATGACACGCTGATGGTCTCAGCAAGAAGCCCATGTAAACAAAAATTAAAAGGTTAGTTGGAAATCAGATGTTAGCTGCTGAAATCTGAAAAATCAGTCACGCCTGGGCTGCGTAAACTAAACAGATTTCTCACACTGCCAGATGACAGACTGGAGAACTTATCTCGCCATACATTCCCTATTTCTAAGCCATAATCCGGTGAATAGAAGTGAGGGTCTACTGAATGCTGAAAACAAGAAAATACGAAGAACTTTCTTAATAAAACGGCTACGAAAAAATGCATAAAACAAAAATTGTAAAAAAAAAAATCAATATTTTAACAAGATTTTTTGATCCGGCAAATAATAATAGAGATATTTCGAATTTTTGAATACTCCCCCCCCCTCTAACCCCACATATTCCTTGTTTAATTTTAGCAATTAACATATATAAGCATGAGAATAGAATGACACGGTTATATATTGAGTGGTATATAGCATCAGGTCTTGACTCAAAAATAATCTATATATATATATATATATATATATATATATATATATATATATATATGTATATATATATATATATATATATATATATATATATATAACATTGTAACCACTGTCTGTACGTTGATTTTTTTCGCTAAATTTCACGATAATTTTTCGTTTCACATGTCATAGACACCATAACTGCATTTTGTTTCTTTCGTGTGTGTTTGTTTGTTTGTTACCTTTTCACGCATAAACGGCTGAACCGAATTTTATGAAACTTGGTATGTATATTACTACTAACCCAACTTAGACTTTAGGCTATATTAAAATTCTCTGAGACGAACAGGAGTGGGGGTTATAAGGGAGGCCTGAAATTAAAAATAGCGATATTTCGTTTTCTATTGGGGTTTCGGCAAACATGAACATAACAAAAGTTGTTTATTTTGTTATTTAGAGTAACTTTTGTCATGTACACTGAGCTAGTATATTAATAAAGAATAAATATTCAGCTCTAATGTTCAAATTCGTTAATGGCAGGAATCGAACCTGGAATAGGGGAGGGTATGGTATAGGGAGGGAGGTTCGAATTTTCAAAATATTGATGCCCTATAATTGGTGCTCTGTACTTTCCTAACTCACATTAACATTAAAAGTCTGTCCCGCAGGCGCTGCGTAAACTAAGCAGATTTCTTACGGGATGGTTTAAAACACAAATCTACATACTGGCAACACAAACGTGAATATTAAGTGGATTAATACTAACTGTAATGAAAAATCGTCCAGTCAATTTACACGTTAATAACCTATACATGGTCAGCCAACATCGCAGCGCTGAAGTAGTTAGAATATAGACCGGAAAGAAGAACAGTTAATGAATTATTTCTGAATATAACATATTAATTTTATAGACAACCATTTACAATAGCTAGTAATGTAAATTCTAATGAAACAGAATAATTTTTATATCAATCAATCAAATTTTAATATGCCAAAAACTTAAGCCGGGGGGGGGGGTCACCAGAACATATTTGCATGTATCTCGCATAATAAATGTCTCTTGAAAACTATATTTGGTATTTAAGCTTCAAATAATAATTATATTATATAACAGAATATTTTTTTAAGTAACATGAGTAGAAATGGGGGTTCGCTAAAAGCTGAAAAATGCAAATATTTCGGTTAATATTCTAGATAGAGAATAAATATAGTACATATTATTAGCAGTGCGATTCTAAATAATGACAGAGGTATTGAAAATTTTCGAAATTCCTCCTCTAATCGCCCTCCCACTGGTCGGATTTAAGCCATTAACGAACTTGATCTTTAGTTTTACATAAAATGTTTAAATATAGACCAAAACTTGCGACTACTAGAGCGTTAACAGGTATATATGTGTATATATATATATATATATATATATATATATATATATATATATATATATATATAAGTATGTACCATTTTTAACGGACCTCATGTTTGCCTCCTCCGTCTGCTGGGGAGAATGGATGGGGATTTGAGGAAATATTTCGAAAATTGTGTCATGAGAACGACATCAATAGTAGATATCATGTACGGGCTGAGTGTCTCATAAGGCAACTAAATGAAGAATTGTAGCTGATATGGATTCAGGTGGGGTGAGATTATTGAGACGTTTAGAGAGCACTTTTGAATTATTTGTTAGGGCTTGAAGAGAGATAGAGAGTCGAAGGAAATGTATCCTGCTGGAGATATAAACTGATGGAGTGGCTGGATAACTGGAGAATTATGGCCACTGAGGGACTTGAAGTGGTGTGGCTAGGACGGCAATAAACAGCTGTTGTATACAACTATTTATGAGTCGATAAACATCACGACGAGGGGGCAGTCTCTCACCTTTCAAACCTCTATATAACTCTAGCAGTTCAATTTATTTATTTAGGCGTTTGACGCAAATCCCGTTTGACGTAATTTCGTGTAGTTTACAGTACATCGTATGTTGCGGAACTTAGCACTTAATTAAAACGCCTTAGTTTTAGGCATGATACTGAGATTTGTCGAATTTCTTGAGAATCGCCGCTAGACAACATATCCGCTGAAGATAACATTTGTAAAAGGTCCGTCACGCAGGGGCTGCGTCAACTAAGCAGATGTCCCACGGGTGTCACGTATTTGTATTAATCTCAAGACGTAAAAGCTCAACGAAGACAATATTTGTTTATTAGGATTCAAATAATGTGCTTCATAATACAACTGCTCATTGTTAATATGACACGAGAAGGAGTGGGGGTTTACTGAAGGCCGAAAACTAAAAATGCAAATATCTGGGCTAATAATCAAGATTGAAAAAACGTAATTAACAACATTTATATAACCTGCGATTTTCGGGTTCCTCAACATTTATTAACATGAGAGCTGCGGGTTTCCCTAGGACTTTAAATAAATCTCTCAAGTGTTGCACTTTAATGCTTAGCTGTGCTCGGTGAGCTATGCTAAGTTGCCTGGGCCCAGTTTATCTATTCAAAATTTTATATCTCTTAATAAATGGAGACCGCTGGAATGGGGAAACCCAGAGGCACAGCGGGGGCAGAGTTGGGAGAAAAAAACGAAAAAAAAACGTGAATTTTATATGATTGGATCTATACAATTTTTCGATCTGGCGCAGAATAACGAAGATATTGAGAGCTTTTGAAATTCTTCTCTAACCAAACTCGATCGTAACCAAACTCGATATTTATAAGTTTTGTAAGAAACGCAATATCAAGTTCCGGGAGAAGGAGAAGGGGTTGAAGTGTTATGATCCTAAAATCTGCAGAATACAGTCCCACGCGATCTCATAGCACAGACCTAAGCCCCTCTGATTGCTGTCCTGTGAGACCCGTATAAATACCAACGTTCGTGAGCATATCTTATGATCCTAAAACCCAGTAGGATGTCTGCCATCATGTAGGCTATGTCTGACAGATTGACTCGCATGCTATGTATCCTAAGTGGATCCGGAAGGTATCAGCCCAGATCGCGTTGGAAGATTAAACGTGTTTAAGTCCAGTTTACTGATGCTCCACGATATTCCACTGCAACTCCAAAGTCTCCTTGATGCCAAAGTCTATGCTGTACAGGTTGTTCTCCTAGTCTATCATCCGTCGGACGCTACGAAACCTCATTAGAGCATGCCGAAACCTTCCTTTGTACTCCAGCGACCCTTCCACGAATCCCATTAAGAACTTTTCTCTTGGCCACATTTTCCTTTTATTTGGCTGCTCCAGATGAGCGCCAAGCCTAGGCCATTGAATACCCGGTAGCCATTGTGCGCTGCTGGCCTTGGCTCTGCTCTGAGAATCCACACAGATTGCACCCTTTATTCCAACTACTGTTCTCAATCAGCTGCAAGGGCGTCCATTCACCTCTCGGTTTACAGCATTCAATTAGAAAGTTGTTTTAATGTTTAAAAAGGTTTTTCTTAGAACAGTTGTTTGTTTCGCAAGGCGATGGGGCACAATTTGCTTGTTGTGTTGTGAAGGGAATCAGCTGTTGTGATTGCACCTATAATGCGATTTTTCTTATGTTCCTTCAAATGTCAACCGGACCTTCTTATTAGAGGAAGATAACGATGTCAGGTTAAATTGATAAATTTAATTAAAAAGGCCGATTTTACCTTATCTTGATTAATAACAGATCTTTCATTTTTTTTTTAGTTTTCGGTCTTCAGTAGACTCCCACTCCTACTCGTGTCATATTAACAGTGCCCTGTTAAATCTTAAAGTACTTTATTTGAAGCTTAAATACCAACTACCGTTCACAATGAATTTTTACTTTTTGAGATAAATGCAAATATGTGGCGCAAGTGGGAAATCTGCTTACAAATGTGTCCTTGAGCGGAAGTTGCTTAGGAGCGATTCTCAAAAAATTCGGCAAATCTCAAAATCATGCCTGAAGCTAGGGCGTTTTAATTATATTTTAATTTCAGCCGAAAATTCGAAAACCCTCCGTTACTATACGTCTGATCGAAAAATTCTATAGATCCAATCTTATTGCAAATTAAAGGTATAGTAAATATTGCTTTATACATATTTTCTTTATCATGAATATTAACCGAGACATTAGAATTTTATAGTCTACCGCTTTCAGTAATAAGCTGTCATATCATGAACCACTTCATTACAAGGTTAAATAAGGAATATTGTTTTCATTGAACTTTTACTTTGTGAGATTTATGCAAATGCGTTCTGTTAAAGGAGGTGGCCCCCTTTAATTATTCTGATCCATTGCAAATGACAGCATTAGCTATAGTAAATAATTTTCAATAAAATGAATGTGTTATATTCAGATATATTTCATTAATGGTTTTTCTTTCCGGTCTAGAATTCAGGTTGGCTGGCTTGTTTGTTTACAAGTCAGGCGCTTTCCGTTGGACCCTTATTAACTTGTAACTGAAAGATTTCTCATTACCATTTGTATTTATTCACTTATTCGCGGTGGTGTTAACAATATGTATATTTATCTATTGTATACTTTCGCTTGGGAAATCTGCTTAGTTTACGAAGCCCATGCATGACGGACTTTTTTTAATAGATTTGGTACATTCAGGCAGAGCGTTGGAGTTTTACTCCTGAAAATGATACCCTTTTCTCGAAATATTTATGTTTGTGGTTTGGGGATTGAAGCAGCCTTGTAACTTATTTTAGCAGATTTCACTTGCTTGAAATTAGCTATTGAGGTTGTACTCATTTCCTCAAATGTCCATCGATTCTAGCCAGGAGACGACGAAAATGAGGTCCGTTTTATATATATATATATATATATATATATATATATATATATATATATATATAAACATATATCTTTACTAGCTCAGATACCCGGCTTCGCTCGGGAATTCATTTGAGGCTGAATGGTGATGGTATATTTTTGGCAAGTATTTACTTTGCACAATATTTTGACATTTACCCGTCACAGTGTTTAGTGTTAACTCCATTCGTTTCTGTGGATTTGTTAATAATAGAATTATTTTTTTTTTTAAGACTTCACTGTCCTGCATATTGTCATATTTCCCGTCTCCTGTGCATTATGCATAGATTTGAATTATTAAGGAGAAAATATTGACATACATTTGAATTAATTTTTTCAGGTGAGGTACCTGGTAGCTCATATTGAAAAAAAGTGTTAAGCGCAAATTTCTCTAAATAACAAAATAAACAACTTTTGTTTTGTGCATATTTGCCGAAAATGCAATAGGAAACGAAATATCACTATTATTAATTTCAGGCCTTCCTTATAACCCCCACTCCTGCCCGTCCCTATTATAATGAAGGCGTTAGTACTAATACACATACCGAGTTTGGTTTAATTCGGTTGAGTCTTTTGTGCCAAATAAAATTGTAGACTCCCTCTATAGTTTTTAGCGTATAACTCATATATGCTTCCGTATACGGCAAAAGTGCACATAACAAAAGTTACTTTAAATAACAAAATAAACAACTTTTGTTATGTTCATATTTGCCGAAAAACCAATAGGAAACGAAATATCGCTATTTTTAATTTCGGGCTTCCCTTATAACCCCCACTCCTGTTCGTCTCAGAGGATATTAATATAGCCTAAAGTCTAAGTTGGGTTAGTAGTAATATACATACCAAGTTTCATAAAATTTGGTTCAGCCGTTTATGCGTGAAAAGGTAACAAACAAACAAACAAACATACACGAAAGAAACAAAATGCAGTTATGGTGTCTATGACATGTGAAACGAAAAGTTATCGTGAAATTTCGCGAAAAAAATCAATGTACAGACAGAGGTTACAATTTTTTATATATATATATATATATATATATATATATATATATATATATATGTCTGTTAACGCTCTAGCCGTCGCAAATTTTGTCAAAATTCAATTAGAAAATTGTTGTAATTTTGAAAAAGGTTTTTCTTTGAACATTTTTTTATCGGTCCGATATGTAAACGTTTTATGCAATACGAAAAAATGCATAAAACCAACCTTTTTACAAATTGAATGTTCTATAAATGTTGTTAAGTGCGTTATTTACTATCTTGATTATTAACCAAGATGTTGGCATTTCTTTTTTTCGTTTAGGGCTTCAGTAAACCCCCACTCCTTCTCATGTCATATTAACAATAAGCTGTTATATTATGAACCATATTTGAAGCCTAAATACCAAATACGGTTCTCATTGAACGTTTACGTCAAGAGATAAATGCAAATACGTGACGCAAGTGGGACATCTGCTTAGTTAAGGAAGCCCTGCGCGACGGACTTTTTTGATTATGTGTTGTAATATTTTCGTAGATCAATTTCTTGGTTTGTTTCACAAACGATATTGTTTGGCACATATATATTGTGGGAAACCTTATTATTTTTGGCTCCTTGCTTCAATTGATGAATATAGATTGATACTTGCTAGCCGATAATGGGGAATATCGATGGTTATGACTGATTTTGACGTCGATTTTGGGTCCACCATGTTCATAATGACTTCTTATTCTGTAAGGCGGTGCCTTTAAGAGTTATTTGGAAGGCAGACTACGCACATTCTTGTCGGTCGGTGTTTGAGCCTGTTACCCTGAGTGTTTCTGCTCAGCGAGTAAGTTGGTTAAGATCTCACCCCACTCCCTTCTCTAACTAACTTAACTCAGACACTCCAAAATCAAAGGGCCCCACTTCACCCTTAACAAGCACCAATGGATCTTCGCTCTTCCAAAGTCCTCTCTCTCTCCTTTTTCCCTTCCATGTCAATTAAATTTCTTTTTTGTCTTATATTTTAAATTTTGTCGTTAATTGTTTTTAGCCTTAATAATATTGGCAAATGATGTCAGAGAAAATCATTGGCTCTGGTTGGGAAATTATGTTTTTCTTCTGCATTTCTGCTCAAAAAAAAGTATCTCAGAAATATTAAAATTTTCAAAATTACTGGAACAAAAAGAATTATTATTTTACTTATTTTGTCTTTCCCCTTTTTTCCAGTTGTATCCTTTGCAAAGGGCAGTTTTTCCTTTACCGGTTTCCCGAAATCTCCTTAATACTGATTTTGTTATTGTATTGCTCTATGTATTGTTAAAATATGGTTAAAGGAAAAGGGAGACATTCCGTCTTAGTATTTAACAAGCAACAATTATTTTTAAATATTTTTGTATGTTTTTCCCAGCACGGTATAAAGGAAGGAAAATAACGGAAAAAGCTAGCATTTATATTTCAACGGAATTGGCCTTCTTCGTTAGTTTCAGTAAATGTTATAAGGGTCCGTTTCGGTAAACACCTACAGATAACTCATTCAGTAATTATGACTACGTCTATGAAATTTTTGGGCAATTTAACGTGTAACTTAACTATAAATCCTAATTAATACATTCTTTCATTTCTGCTCTACAATTATTATTATTATGTATTAATATCCACTTTATGCTACTAAGGCTAATAGGGAGGGGTTATCCACAGGTTACCACCCTTTTCTGGCCAGGGTGGGACCAAGGATTTTATTTAATGAGTTCGCCGAGTAATTGTTTCGAAATGTGCGTCATCCGTAGAGTCTTAAAAGATTTTCCTGAAAGGAAACCTGCCAAAATTGAATGGCCATAGAATTTTGAAATTTTCACATTTTTGATTTCTGGTTGTGCACCTCCCCGTTTGATTGAGTCTGTCTAAGAGTGAGTGGGGATTTAAAAAGGAGGAGGGAGTTAAATGTTACTAATTTTACAGAAGCTCTGAATAGGACCTTTTATGTTTATAAATGAAATATCTATGATTATGTCATATCATATTTTTGATCCAATACTGATATCGTATGTCAGTTTCAAATGAATCAATTTTAAATGCTGTGCTGAAAAAATGTGTTGTCATATTAATTTAATTGACGAACAAGGAAGTCATGCGGTGTCAACCTCAGATTTTTACCTATTTAATATGATTGGTTTATATCATAACAAATGAATGTGTATATTCAAAAATAAATTCTTTTTTAAGATGTTATTTTTTTCCTTATCTCTTCATTTAGCAGATTTACATTAAGGGAAATCAGCTATTGAGGTTGGACTCATGTGTCATCGATTTTCTTTAAAACAAAAAAAAAAAATCTTCAAATTGTTCATCGATCCTACCTAGGATGACGAAAATGAAATATATCCTATTATGGTCGGACCGAAAATTTCTATATAACCAACCTCATTGCAAATATAGGGTTGGCAAATAAGTCCTTTCGGTTTTTTAAGTTGAAAGAAAACTATTGTATATTTTGAACATAATTTTTATTTTAATCTACAATGTAATGCCCATTATTTTCTACAGCTGAATAATCCCAGGCTCATAGAATGTCTGTGGTTTATTAGCGAAAAAATGATCAAGGTGCTCCCTGACACCCTGTTCGTTTTCAAACCGATTTCCACCTAAGGACCGTTCTCCACATTTTGTAGAGACCGGAATAAGTGGTAGTCACAAGGAGCAAGGTCCGGTGAATAGGGAGGCTGGGGCAAAAGATCCCATCCAAGGGCTAACAATTTGTTGCGGGTGACTAACGAAGTGTGGGGCCTGACATTATCATGATGGAAGACGACACCATTTCGATTTGCCAGTTCTGGGCGTTTTCGTCGAATTGATTCATTCAATTTTGTTAATTGTGAGCAGGAGAGAGTGGAATCGATTGATTTACCGTGTGGCAGCAGGTCATAAAAAATCACACCCGTGAAATCCCCCCATACAGAAAGCATTCTCTTCATTGGGTGCAATCCCGCTTTAGATGTGGTTCCAGGTGGTTCGTTGTTAGGTCTCCAAGATTTTTTTCGCACCACATTATCGTAGACAATCCACTTTTCATCCCCTGTCACAAGTCTTTTAAGAAATGGATCGTTTTCTTGACGTTTTCGCAGGGAATCGCAAATGGAAATGCGTTTTGCCAAGTTGGCTTCGGTCAGAGAGTGGGGGACCCAAACATCCAGCCTAGAAACGTAGCCGAGCTTCCGCAAATGATTTTCTACACTTGTATGTGATATGTTTAGGGCCTCAGCAATGTCTCGCACTGATTGGGAAGGATTTTGATCGATTATAGCCTTAACATCAATGCTTTCAATTTCTTGTGGACGACCAGGTCATGGTGCGTCATTTATGTCAAAATTCCCTGCCCTAAACTTGGCAAACCAATTTTGGCACGTGCGCTGTGTTAAGGCTTTATCCCCATAGATCCGAATATTTTTTTATGAGCCTCTGCAGCTCCCTTTCCTTTTTTGAAATAATACAGCAAAATATGCCTATAATGCAATAAATTACCGTCCATCTTCTCAGCTGGATCACAAACGCAATACTGACCTAATCTTAACAAGTGTCGACAGACATAACTGTTTACATATTACAAATAGGATAAACAATCCTCTGTTGGGATTAATTGCATCAGATAAATGTGACATATTGTAAACAAAACATGAATACAAAAACCGAAAGGACTTATTTGCCAACCCTTATAATGTTCTATAAATATTGTTATGTACATTGTTTCATTATCTTTAATATTAGCCGAGATATTTGCATTTTAGTTTTCGGTCTTCAGTAAACCCCCACTCCGACTCAAGCCTTATTAACAATAAGCTGTTATATTATGATGCACTTTGAAGACTAAATACCAAATATTGTTGTCATTGTAATTTTTACGTCTTGAGATAAATGAAAATATGTGATGCAAGTGGGAAATCTGCTTAACGTTAACGTAGGCCCCGCGTCACGGACTTTTTCTCAATCATGACATCATGTTAGTTACGTATTTAACTTCTAGACATTCTCCTACGATTGACGTATATATCAGCTCAATTAAAGAAATGATGTTTACATCTGTTTACATCAGCGAGACCGCCTTAAAGCCATTCCCGCGCTAATTTTAGGAGGGAAAATGAGGTTGATGACTAGATGAAATGCCCAGATGGACATTAATGATAATTGGCAGAGGAATTATTGACTAACTAATTGAAGAGGTTAATGCCTCGAGATGCCGGAGCCTTCTGGATTCTGAAGCGACATTGCTTTTGTCTTGCGCAAGTTCAAAGACCTCTTTGTATTTTCATTATTCCTGAGAATATTGTCTTCTATTCAGGACGGAAAGCACTTCATTTAGGTTTTTGAAAATAACTCACTTCGAGAAACAACAATTTCTTTCATTCTCCAACAGTTCTGAGTTGTAAATATTGACAATGAAATTGAAATATATATACCTCTATGCGTATTTAAACTGTTTTACAAAATAAATTAATAAATAAATACTGTTTTTTTTCAGAATAAGTTTTAAATAATTAATTGTTATGTGCATGTTTGTCGAAAAACAAATAGACAATGAAATATCGCGAATTTTTATTTCAGGCCTCCCTTATAACCTCCACTCGAGTTCTAACCCAAAAATTGTAATATAGCTTATAATCATGGAAGAATTAATGCTAATTGACATATCGTGTTTTGTTAAGTTCGGTTCGATCGTTAGCGCCCAATAAAATAGTTGACTCCCGCTTTAGTTTATAGTGTATATCTCGTTTATACTTTGTTAAAAGACAAAAGTGAATATGAAAAAAGTTACTCTAAATAACAAAATAAACAACTTTTGTTATCTCTGGAATATGCTGGATGGTAGAGGAACAAATGTATAAGGATCAATAAGAAGGCCAAGTCCTCTACTGGTTTTTTAATATAATGCAGAGTGCACTTTCGGAGTCAACGCTCTATCCTCAGTGACTGCTGATTAAAGCTGCGTAGCCTGGACCACGATCACTGGGCGACTCAGGTACCTCCTACCTCCTCCTATCAGCAGGCACTGAGGATGGAGCGTTGACTCCGAAAGTGCACTCTGCATTATATTAAAAACAGTAGAGGACTTGGCCTTCTTATTGATCCTTATCAACTTTTGTTATGTTCATATTTGCCGAAAAACCAATAGGAAACGAAATATCGCTATTTTAAATTCAGGCCTCCCTTACAACCCCCACTCCTGCCCGTCCCTAGAAATGTTGGTATGGCTTATTATAATGAAAGCGTTAGTGCTAATACACATACCGAGTTTTATTTATTTCGGTTGGGTCTTTTGTCTCAAATAAAATTGTTCACTTCCGCTATACGATTTAGCGTATATCTCGTTTATAATTCGGTATACGAAAAAAGTGTAGATAGATATATAATTTTGAAGGGACCTCATTTTCGTCATCTCCTGGGTAGGATTGATGGCATTTGAATTTTTTTTTCAAAGTTCGCGTCATAAGTACGACCTCAATAGCTGATTTTCCTTAAGGTAAATCTGCTAAAAACGCTACAAGCACAGAAGGCGGGTAATAATCAGGCTTACTGAGGGTAGTGGTAGACGTACCGCGCCCCGAATCAAATATATATGTATATTTGATCCACTTTTCAAACATGCGTCTTATGATGAACAACCTGAAAAGCTGGTTCTCTTAAGTGGTAAGGTTACTCTCTTAAGATGGCAGTGGAATTCAACCAATTACTGTATTTGTCAGATAACACCTTTTCATCATTAGCCTGCCATCAACAGGTGTGACATCTCAATGACAGCGACACCTTTTGCTAATGATTGTAACTAAGAAATTGCCCCCTACTATTCCTGAACTTTTAGCAGATCTCCCTTAGGCGAAATCAGCTATTGAGGTAGTACTCGTGATGGGATATTCAAAACATTTCATCAAACGTCTATCGATCCTACCAAGGAGTTGACGAAACTGAGGTTAGTTCAAAATTATATATATATATATATATATATATATATATATATATATATATATATATATATATACAGTAGAGCGTCGATTAGACAGAGGTGATTCGGATAATCAAAATTTTTATTTATTTTGTGTTAATTTATTTTCTTATAAATAATAAGGAAAATGAAGATCTAAAACAACTTCTTAAAAAAAAAAAAACAAGTTTTTTTATTTATATAAACATAGTATGTATGAACATAGTGAAGAAACGAGTGTTATGAAATACATACATATGTATAAATTGTCTAATTGAGATACATGTACATAGAGAAAATGAAATGTGTATTCAACGTCTAATTTCAATTTCATAATTTTAATTTTAATCTAAAACAGCTTCGTAAAAAAAACAAAAAAACAAGTTTGTTTATTTATATAAACATAGTATGTATGAGCATAGTGAAGAAACGAGTGTTATGAAATACATACTTATGTATAAGTTGTCTAATTGAGCTACATGTACATAGAGAAAATGAAATGTGTATTCAACGTTTAATTTCATTGAACACACATTGAACCAGATAAAAATATGTAACGAATCAGTTTCTGAGTAATAATTAATGATGGCTTCCGTTATAGACGTTATGAGAAAAATAATTTTATTTTTGTTTAATTTTATTCAAAGTAACAATAATTATAACATACCAATAAGTAAATTAAATGATCAGTTTAATTAAAATTACACACAAAACTGGTTCCGATAATCGAACGTTCGTATAATCGACGCACTACTGTATTATAACTGGCTAGCACAAAGTCCTGAAAGAATAGCCCGCCCGTCTCTATGTGAGTGATTAGATTAGTAATAGGGCTCCTTAAGAGAGGGTAGCACTTGCCTAGGGACGGTGGAATTACTTAATGAAGCCATGGACCGAGAGAGTGCAGCCCTGCCAGTCCAAAGCACAATCTGGAGGACAGGAATTGAGGAGTCGGTGCCGAAGCACGAGTGAGTGTCTTTTAGCAGATTTCCCTTAAGGGAAATCAGCTATTGAGGTCGTACTCATGATGCGAGTTTCGAAAATTTTCTTCAAATGTCCATCGATCCTACCCAGGAGATGACGAAAATGAGGTCCGTTCAAAATTATATATATATATATATATATATATATATATATATATATATATATATATATATATATATATATATATATATATATATGTATGTATGTATATATATATTTGTCAGTTAACGCTCTAGCGGTCGCAATTTTTGTTTGATCGTTACCAAACTCGGAATTTAATCGTTTTATGTAAAAAGGAAGATCAAGTTCGTTAATGGCTGAAATCGGACCAGTGGGAGGTGGGGTTTAGAGGGGGGATTTTCGGAAAATGTGAAATATCTTCGTTATTATCCGTCGGATCGAAAAATTGTATAGAATCAATCTTATTGCAAATTAAAGAACTATAAATATTGTTCTATACATTTATTCTGTATCTTGAATATTAACCGAGATATTTGCATTTATATTCTGTGTGTGGTTGGCAGGAGTCGGCTATGTTCCGGACTTTCCGCCGAGAGCTCTGGCGGCCGTTTCCGTAACTATTCGTCCCTCGTGAATAGGCTTAGGTTAACTACTGGATAGGTTTACTACTACAGTTGTTATTGGGCAGATTTCTCTATTGTATAACTTCACGTGGGAAATCTGCTTAGTTTACGCAGCCCCTGCGTGACGGACTTTTATTATAAGGTGGCTATACCAACTTTTATTTTTATAATATGATTAGTGTGAATCGCCATAATTGCTACATACCTAAATAAATAAAATATTATTCTGGTGAAAATTAGATCATCTGTGAGTCCTAGACCATTCTGTGAGAGTGTTCTAACGGGGTAGCTAGATGGCGTGACACGAGCGGAGAATTGAGTCGCAGGACATACTTAATGCGAATAATGACGGTCTAGAGAGCTATGTTATTATCAGCTGTATTTCCCCCAACACACAACATATGTCTATGTCCCGTTTGAGCGTGTTTCTTCTTAACTCAACACAGAATTCCACGGATGGAATGCAACAGCTGCTTGGCTGGCATGAGTTGAGAATTAAAACCATCTGGTTCATTTATGCAAAAGGTCACACACACGACACTCGGAAGTTGACCAAGCGATCTTATTGAATTATTTAACAGTTTTTGAAAGTTATACATAATATTTTTAGCAGATTTCCCTTAAGGAAAATGAGCAATTGAATTTTTGAAAATCACCTTACGACTTCCAAAAACGTTTCTTCAAAAACTCATCCATCCTACCGAGGACATGCCGAAATTGAGATCCGTTCAAAAATAATATATATATATATATATATATATATATATATATATATATATATATATATATTCGGTTGGCAAAATAGAGTCCCACAAGCATAAGTATTCCAAGAAAAGCGTATCGTTTTCAGAAGCAAAACTCTTTAACGCTCTGTCCGAATGTATCAAATCTATTAAAAAATACTCTTTGTTTAAAAATAAATTGAAGAACTTCACGAATGACGGATGTTTTTATAGATGAATATTTTCAAATATGTTCAATTATTAAATAAAACTACTAAATATTTGTCATAAATATCGATCTCAAATAATTTGTGATCAGTTACAGCTGAACCGAATTTTAAGAGAATTGGTATGTATATTACTACTAACCCAACTTAGACTTTAAGCTACATTAATATTCTCTGAGACGAACAGGAGTGGGTGTTATAAGGGAAGCAAGACATTAAAAATATCGATACTTCGTTTCCTATTGCTTTTTCGGCAAATATGAACATAACAAAAGTTGTTTATTTTGTTATTTAGAGTAGCTTTTGTTATATACTTACTTTTGTAATATACCGAAGTATAAATGAGTTATACGCTATAAACTATAGTGGGAGTCAACAATTTTATATGGCCCAAAAGACTCAAACTAAACGAAACTATGTGATTTGATATTAACACCTCCCAGACTACCAGTTCTATTAGATTTCGAGGTACAAACAGGGGTGGGGGTTATAAGGGAGGTGTGAAATATAAAATCGCGATATTTCATAATCTAGTCATTTATAAAGCTTATTATCCATTAGTAAATTTGCATGTCAACAAATAAAATAATTTATCACACATTTTTATTTTCTGCTGGCGGCGAATCAGGTTATTTGGAACACTGTTTTGTGGATTATCACCGTTTATTTATTTAGTAGATTGACGGGTTCAATTATACCCGGGGGGGGGGGGGCATTGGGCAAACCAGGAAACGTGAGATATTGTCATTCTATGTTACTTATAAGAGTATTAGAAATGGTATTATAAATTATTTAAATAGAATACGTGACCATGCTAAAACAAAAAAGTCCTTACGCAGGGGCTGCGTAAACTAAGCAGATTTCCTATGTGATCTTTTACAATAGAGAAATCTGCATACTGGTAACACAACACCACCGTGATTAAATAATAACGGTAATGGGAAAATTTCCGGTTAATTAAAATAAATTCCCAACTGAAACGGCTTCTGAATTGTAAGAATAATTTATATTTTAATAACTCAAATTTTAGTAGTCCATGAACTAAAGAAGGGGGGGGGGCGGATGAACAGAACGTATGTGCATAAATCTCACAAAGTAATGAAGGTAAGTGAGGTTAGGAACGACAGGTAAGGTTAGAAGAAGCTTCCACCTGAGCCAATCAGTTACCGAAATGGCCGACCTAATCCGAACTATACCCGGCCACAGACTTCATACAAATGCAAATGTCTCGGTTAATATTCAAGATAGAGAATAAATTTACATAACAATTTTTATAGTAAATTTATTTTTTAACAAGATTGGTTATGTACAATTTTTCGATCCGATGCATAATAACGGAGATATTTGCAATTTTCAAAATCCCCCTCTAAACCCCCCCCCCTCCCTCTGGTACGATTTCAGCCATTAACGAACTTGGTCTGTCTTTTTACATAAAACTGTTAAATATCGAGTTTCGTAACGATCAATCAAAAATTGCGACCGCTAGAGCGTTAACAGACAAATATATAAAATTTTGAACGGACCTCATTTGCGTCATCTCCTGGGTAGGATTGATGGACATTTGAAGAAAGTTTTCGAAAATCGCGTAATGAGTACGACCTCAATAGCAGATTTTCTAAGGGAAATCTGCTAAAATGGCTAGACCCCTGGAAATGCTATATATTTATGCCAAAATAAATAAATATAATATATTTGGTTACATTTGATCACAAGTGTGTTATACCACGACGCGGTCAATCTGCTTAGTTTACTCAGCGCATGAGTGGCGGAATGTTCTGTTTTAATTATAATTTAAATCTGATATATGATTTTTATACTGTATCCATATAAAGACAAACGTAGGGATCGCTGGGCATATAAAGAAAGTTTTACAATTTCGCTTCATGAAAGCAACCTCAAAATAAAAATGTTATCAGTGAAAGTGTCGATAGACCCAAGACATTTGAACTTTAGAACTAAGTATATATTGTTAGAGGCTGGTAAGATCTTTTTAATGTGTAATTTCATTTGATTGGTGGGTAGTTGAATAGAGTACGGAGCATATGGTAATGGGTGGGAGTGACTATGGTCGCTGGAGGACGCTATCACGGGCTGACGGGATGATTGCGGGTTGGAGCATGATTATCCACTCGCTCCGAGGATCTAACAGGTGGGCAGGTTATGCTCCATTAGGCAAATCACTTGTCAGCTCCGGACAATGGGGGTGTTCTGGGGGCTTTTTGCCTCGACACCGGTGGTCGGCGGGGTTTTAGCCAGGACAAGACTGGATGGGGAACCAGGTGGCGGTGTACTCTCCTTCCTTTTGCAAATCCGTTGTTCTCAGCGAACTCGTCCTTTTGGACCAGCGACAGAACAATGTCCGTTCCGGCAATGCAGCATTAACTAAGATGATTCCAAGCTTACGGGAATGGTAAGCAGACGACCTCATCACTTACGGGAATGGCAAGCAGACGACCTCATCACTTACGGGAATGGTAAGAAGACGACCTCATCACTTACGGGAATGGTAAGCAGACGACCTCATCACTTCCGGGATTGGTAAGAAGACGAACTCATCACTTACGGAAATGGTAAGCAGACGGCCCCATCACTTAACCAATGGCAAGCCGACGACATCATCACTTCCGGGATTGGTAAGAAGACGAACTCATCACTTTCGGCAATGGTAAGCAGACGACCTCATCACTTAACCAATGGCAAGAAGACGACCTCATCACTTACGTATGTGGTAAGAAGACGACCTCATCACTTACGGGAATGGTAAGCAGACGACCTCATCACTTACGGGAATGGTAAGAAGACGACCTCATCACTTACGGGAATGGTAAGCAGACGACCTCATCACTTACGGGAATGGTAAGCAGACGACCTCATCACTTACGGGAATGGTAAGAAGACGACCTCATCACTTACGGGAATGGTAAGCAGACGACCTCATCACTTACGGGAATGGCAAGCAGACGACCTCATCACTTACGGCAATGGTAAGCAGACGACCTCATCACTTACGGGAATGGTAAGCAGACGACCTCATCACTTACGGGAATGGTAAGCAGACGACCTCATCACTTACGGGAACGGTAACCAGACGACCTCATCACTTACGGGAATGGTAACCAGACGACCTCATCACTTACGGGAATGTTAAGCAGACAACGACTTCATTACTCACGGCAATGGCAACAAGACGACTTCATCACACATTCTATTTGATAGCTCTGATTTAGTGAATTGCATTTAACATGAAAGGATCGTTCAATTTACCATTACCATTAGTACTGTGACATAGACACCGAGAAGAATAAGAAGAATTTTCATAGTTCTTGGAAATGTTCCTCGTAGACGATGACCACTCCTAGTAAGGTCAACGCAAGACGATCTCAACGCCAGCACGAAAAATGGGAACCAGAAACGAACCAAGACTAGCAGGCATCTGGCCCGAACGAAGGCTGAATTTTGTTATTGTTTTATTCTATCTAAGACCCAGGTTTTAGATGTTCTGATAGTAAGAAGACAAAGTGACATGACCGTGGTTGTCCCGACAGTTCCCATTCTACTGAGCACTGTAGTTCCATTTTAAGGGGGGTGTTGTGAGCCTGTGTGGGTGTAATAGAACGAAGGGTCGTGAATAGCCCGGCAACTGAATGTACCCGGTGGGTTTAAAGCAAATAGAAGAAAACGAAAGAAGAAAGGGTAGGGATAGTAGGGAGGATATTAGAAAGAAAAGACGAAATCTATAACTTAAGATAAAATATAGGGTCCGTTGGAAGCAAGCGAAGACTGGCTCGCTTCTGGAGCTCGTCCTCATCTCGAATTGGCAAATATCGATCTTCACCGACCGATCGATTTGACAATCTCTCGGAATTAATTTGTATTGGCTGGTTGACTCAAATGGATTCACTACATTTATTTAGATCAAAAGAAAACACATACACTAATTATTATAAAAAACGCAGATATCCCACGCGAAGGTTTACAATATATAAATATACATATAGGCAACACTATTAAGAATGTTGATTGATTAAATACAAACGGTAATTAAAGATCTTCCAGTCAATTTACAATACAAGTTAATAATCTCTACAACGGAAAGTGGCTGCATTGTAAACAAACAGGCCAGCCAACCTCGTAGCACTGAATAGATATATAGATCGGAAATACAAACAACTAATGAAATATGTTTGAATATAACATATTAATTTTATTGAATACAATTTACTAAAGTGCTGTAATTTATTATGAATTAGAATAAGGTTTATCTCAAATTTTCGTAGTCCAGGAACAAAAGAAGGGGGGTGGGGATTAACAGAAGAGCATATATCTCACAAAGTAAAAGTCAATAAAAACAATATTTGATATTTAACCTTGTAATGTTTGGTATTTAATTTTTCATGATATAACAGCTTATTACATTAGTAGAATTGGGGATTCATTGAAGGTTCAAAACTGAAAAACGCAAATATCTCGGTTAATATTCAAGATAGAGAATAAAAGTGTACAACAATACTTAATTTGCAATAAGATTTGTTCTATACAATTTTTAGATCCGACGTACAGTAACGGAGATATTTAGAATTTTTGGAAATCCCCCCCGCTGAACCCCTGTTCGAAAATCGCGTCATGTGTACGACCTTCCAGGGAAATCTGCTAAAACAAAAATAATAGGGGTCAATTTTTAGAGCTAGTCGACCCCCAAAATCAATTTTCATTTATGTCGACCCCAGGGAAAAGGGGATTTCAACCCAACTTTGGGAATCACGGCACTTGAAGCTAGTAATCTCTTGGGTTATCAACATGAAAATACATTTAGTGGAAACTTTGAGAGCGGAAGTGGCTGGGTTTTAAAGCTGCCTGTGGCTTTAATTAGAATTAGGCCGGAGAAATAATTCATTCTCTCTCGTAGGCCTTCCTTTCCGGAAGCCCGTTCCTCCGGATGCATAAGCCTGAATAAATAGAAAGGTGTGAGGCTCTAGAGCAAACAGGAAGTGCAACTTGTCGAATAATCAATAACGATCTGACAGATTGTACCTATTTCCGCTTGTACAAACAGTTGAGAAAAATAAGCCAAATGTCCGGTAAAGCAGATTTCCTTTATGGGAGTTTTCATTTATATTTATTTGTTAAATCAATAAGCCTGAGAAGTTTAATTGCATTGCAAATCACACTTGCATGCTTTGATAAAAAAGTCCGTCACGCAGGGGCTGCGTAAACTAAGCAGATTTCCCACGTGAAGTTTTACAATAGAGAAATCTGCCTAATAACAACTGTTGTAACCTAAACCTATTCACGAGGGACGATTAGTTATGGAAACGGCCGCCAGAGCTCATGAGAAAGTCATAGCCGACCACACGCAGAATACAAATGCAACTATCTCGGTTAATATTCAAGATAGGGAATAAATGTATATAACAATATTTATAGTAAATTTAATTTGCAATAAGATTGCTCCTATACAATTTTTCGTTCCGACGTATGGTAAGGGAGATATTTCGAATTTTCGAAAATCCTCCCCTCTAAACCCCCCCCCTCCCGCTTGTCCGATTTCAGCCATTAACGAACTTGATCTTCCCTTTTACATAAAACGATTAAATTCCGAGTTTGGTAACGATCAAACAAAAATTGCGACCGCTAGAGCGTTAACAGACAAATAAATATATATATATATATATATATATATATATATATATATATATATATATATATATATATATATATATAATTTTGAACGGAACTCATTTTAGTCATCTACTAGGTAGGATCGATGGACATTTGAAGAAAAATTTCGTAAATTCCGGCATGAGGAGAACCTCCATAGCTGATTTCCCTTAAGGGAAATTTTTTTTTTTGTTTTTTTTTTTTTTTAAATATTTATTCTTTTATTTGCAACAATATACTTTCAAAAAGTAAAAGTTCAACGAGTTCAACAATAATTGGTATTAATGGTTCAAAAAATGTGCTTCTTCATAATATTATGAAGCATTTCATAACAAGCTGTTATATTATAACAGCTTGTTATGAAATGCTAGATGGAGGGAGGGTTCATTAAAGGCCGAAAACTACAAAATGTCTCGGTTAATAATCAAGATAATGAAAAAATGTACATTACAACATATACAGAACATTACATTTTCAATAAAATTATCTTTTTTTATTTATTTATTCAACGCATAATAACGAAGATATTAAGAATTTTAGAAATTCCTCCTTACTAAACCTCCGAAATAACTCGCTGAATATTCTAATTAGGGAAAATAGTATAGAAAGAGAATTAAAGAATAATATATTTTTGACAAGATTGATTATGTATGATTTTTCGATCCAAACAAAATGACGGAGATTTATGATATTTTAGTTTTATTTTATTACAATTGTAATGCATGTAGCTACAATAAAGGTTCCGCAAGTATCCTCTAATGTGGTTTCTATATTATTTAACAATTTTCCATTTTAAAAAAAAATACAAGTATAATACAAACTCACTCAACAAACGCAATTCTCATGGTATAGAATTCCGGAGGGAAATGTTGGCTGCTTCTGCTGGTATCTATATTGATTGGAAGCAGTTGGAATTCAGTGGGAATATTGTCCAAGAGAAATTCCTGCCATTATTCTATCAAGTAATCCATTACTTCTTTAAAACATCATCAATAAATTGGCTACTGTCGGCTAGGAGTTCTCATAAATTTCTGGGCTATGGCTACGTTTTTACTTGTGTGCAGCCAGTAATATGTGTTTTACAGATATGTTTATTAATACATGTCTAGACCGACGTTTAGAGTGAACATCTACGATAAAAATGGATGAAAAGAGTGTACGTCAAAATTACTTTTAATTATTTAAATAAATTTTTAACTTCCTTTTAACGCCATATTTCCCAAACTTGACCTGAAGGAACGAATACATAAACTGATTTCAGAGGTCGGCGAGGTCAAAAAATCGACCACCATTAATTAACGCCAATTCTTATTTGAAACTTTCAAGATACTGTATAAGTAGTGTTACGAACGAATGAACTATTTTAGTAGGTAGTATCATAGTTGCATTTTTATAATTCTCAACAAGTCAATAAGCATGCACAAGTTAGCTAAATTGGTAGAAAAACGCCAGGCTTATCCATCACTGGTTTTTATTTTTTGACTTTATTTTGATAGTTTAGTGGTTTTTCAAAAATAATTACCTACTCAAGTATTTATACGTTATTTGTATTAATAATTACATTTGGTATTTACTCAAATTTATGGCTATTTATTTTTTTAAATTTTTATGATAAAAAGATGACAAGTAATTTGTTTATGAGGGTCTGAGGTGTCAGTTCATTTTAAAAAGGGGGTCTCTTGCCCAAAATAGTATTGAAGTTCCTGATTTAAGAAGTACATGCAATATTGTAATAGTGAACATTTCTGGTTTTAGATTTCAACAGAATTATCAGTTTGGTCTTTACCTGAATACATTCTAACTAGTTTCTTTTAGGCTTATGTACGTACGTTTCTGGTATAACTCAAAAACGACTAGTCTAGGTAATTAGGTTTAGGAATGAACGAACAGATATTGCAAACTTCAACCTTCCTAAGCAAAATACTGAAGATTTGTACAGGACTTTATTGTCCATCATTAAATATCTGTCATTTGGAAAATCTGCTTAGTTGACGCAGCCTCTGCGTGACAGACTTTCCCTGGGTGATTTCGTAATGCATGAGAAATAGTTTTTAGCACATTTCTCATAAAGAAAATGTTGTTCTCAGGAAAATGCTACCTAGAAAATGGAATGAGGTCCATTCAAAATTATATATACTTGTCTGTAACCGTTCTAGCGGTCGCAATTTTTGTTTTATTATTACCAAACTCGATGAATCATTTCATTCAAAACTAATAATCAAGTTCGTTAATGGATGAAATCGGAAAGTGGAAGAAGTTTTTCGAAGATTCGAAATATCTCCGTTATTACACGTCGCTTCAAAAAATTGCATTAAACCCATGTTGTGTGTTATATCTTTTAGTGGTAGTGGTGTATGGCATAATTAGTTTATCGTACCATCACGAGGGAAATAAGCTTAGTTAACGCAACCCCTGTGTGACGGGCTATTCTAATATTTCGTCTGTCTCAATCGTGAACTCGGGTTCTCATTTTCATGACAACAACAAGTCTACAAAAGTCTTGGCACATGGATATGGCTGTGCTTTCTCTTGCTTACGAAAATTGGTCCTTTTACAATTTTGGAAGAAAACCCTCCAAAGTGGATACAACCCAGTAAACGGGATAAGACTTCCGTCTTAAAATAGAAGCACGTGGTTCTAATGCCCATCTCGGTTCTGAGAACGTCGGAACTTAAGGAGGGAGGATTTGCATGAATAATAGGTCGATAATGTGGCAGCCATTAGCCCCAAAACTAATCCACATAACCATTAACAGCGCTAACTGATGCAAGTACTAACTAACCAAGAAGGATATAATAATTTCCTATATCTTATTTTCATACTCAAAAGTCCGTAACGCAGGTAACGAAGCGTAATCTAAGCAGATTTTCCATACAATGAATTACCATACGCCTATGATATCGTCGCACTATCCATACTGTAGTCAGTGTAACAGGAATTAAAATTAAAGCTGGACTTGAGATACTTAGTAACAGAGGTACTTATGTGATATGAAAATCGGATGAATAAAAGCTGGCTTACCAAAAAGGCTAAACAAAAAAAAAATACAAAGAACTCCTTGAATATTCGAATCAAAGAAACATAAATACACTAGTAAAACATTAAAATTTCAGTAACATTAGTTATATAAAATGTTTCGATCCGACTTTTAGTTACCGAGATATATAGATTTTTAGAATTATTCCCCTTCTAACCTTTAACTAATATAAACTTAAGGTTTCATATTAAATATTAAGAGTGGTGTTGATCAATTATAAATCTGTAGTTTAGAAAGTAACAATATTTGAGTTACGAAAAAAGCCTTGGAGAAACAATTGTATAGCATCAACATTTTAAGAAGACAGGTTCTATAATATTTTTCGATACGACTTATCATAAGTCAGATATTTTGAATTTTCCCTCCCTCCCACCTCTAAACCCACCTATTCGTAGTCTGATTTCTACAAATACTAATATGGTTTACATTTTTGGCCGAAATATCGAGTATAGTATAAACCAAATGTACATTTTCCAGACTTAAAGCCTTAATTAATGGCGTCTTTGCAATAGTTACGAATTTGCATACATTTCGCATAAAAAAGGTCTCATGAAAACAATATTCGATATTTAAACCTAGAATAAAGAGGTTCATGTAATAAGTTATTGTTATTATGGCATGTGTAGGAAAGGGGGTTTACGGATGGCCGAAAACTAAAATATGGAAATATCTCTGTTAATTTTCAATATAGAAAAATCTTATAATTAAAAACATTTATAGAAAATTACATTTGCAATAAGATTGTTTTTATACAATTTTTCGATCCGAGGTATAATAACGGAGATATTGTGAATTTTCGAAATTCTCCACTTAAGTGATATCTGCTAAAACTAAGCAATCATACATATTATGCAAGGTATACTCGAACACTACCTTGGTCCTTGCCGTTATTATGATCTTCGGGTATTGGCCGAAATTTCATATTTTAAGTCGAGAATTCATTAGACATATTTTCAGCTTCCTCTTGGCTTTATTGAGACTATAGAGTTCTGGTTCCTTGTGGGTTTAAGGCTCAAGGCTGGAAGCTAAAAATTCCAAATGTCTCTGTTAATAATCCACTTAGAGAAATAACGCATATAACTACATTTTAAAACAGATAAATTTAATACAAGATTGGTTCTATGCATTTTTTCTAGGAGATATTTAAAATTTTCGAGATTCTTCCCATTTAAATCCATCCACCCACCAGACCAGTCCGATTTCAGTCGTTAACGAACTTCCTCTATAATTATACATGAAATGCTTATAAATTGAGTTTTGTAACGATAAAAAGAAACTTGTTACCGCTAGAGCGCTAACAGACAAGTATGTGTATATATATATATATATATATATATATATAATTCTGATCTGATCTCATTTTAGCAGATTTCCCTTAAGAGAAATCAGCTATTGAGAAATTGAGGTTGTAGCCATGATTTTAGAAAAAATTCCTCAAATGTTCATGTCCATATATTGTATAATTTTCAACGGACCTCATTTTCTTCATCTACTAGATAGGATCGGACGTTTTCTTATATATATAGTGTTGCGAAAATTAAATACATGAATAATCCTTCAGAGAGAGAGAGAGTCGCGTATTTGGAAAGTGTGACGTAGATCAAAGAAACCGACAGAAAGTTCTAGCCCCTTATAGACTCGTCCAGCCTAGCGTCGAAGGAACCAGACAATTCCCCTTTGATGTATGCCGACAACCTATATAAAAGCGAGCCGCGATCGAGCCAGTTTTATTCTCAGCGATCTTGATGGTCACATCAGTGCTACAGTGCGACATCATGCAGTGCGGGAAAGTGTTTTTAGAAGAAGAACAGTGTTGTGCCGTGACTGTAAATAACAGTTTAGTGCCGTGACTGTAAGTAACAGTGCAGTGCCGCGAAGTAAAGGACAGTGAAGTGCCGCGAAGTCAAGGACAGTGCAGTGCCGTCTTGTTGTGAATTTCAGTGACCGTGAGTGAATTGTTGGACTGTGTAATCTGAAGAACAGTGACGCTATCAGTGTATACTGTAAGTAGTAATTAAGAATAATTACCAAGTGTATTGTGCATTGTGAAATAAATTGTGCAGTGATAAAAACTGTGAAACTTGCGAGTATTTAATTTTGCAATCCAAAAGAACTCTTATTAAAAACGTTTATTACTGGTTTTGGTATTAAAAACGTAACAATATATATATAATTAATAACTATTAATGAGAATAACTAATAACTAATGCTTTATTTATGGTGAGGAGTTGATTTAATGTGTCTCGAGCGGTAGTTAATGTGAGTCATTAATGGCGGTATTTAATAATGTACTTATAATGATGTCATTACTTGAGTCGGGGCCTGCTAATGAGGTTGGCAGTGCATTTAGAAATTAACTCACCCTTTCCCTCCGGCCTTGTTTCAATATAACCAGCATTAGTATCTGATATAATGGTTCTCTCCTACTCCACCCTCGCTGCAAATCGTAATCCGACGTGTAATAAATCATTAAACGGATGTAGATTGGGGTGTTTTAACACATTCCCCTGAAGAGAAATCAGCTATAGAGGTCGTACTCATGACGCGATTTTCGAGAAACAAATCTACAAATGTTCATCGATACTAACCTGGAGATGACGAAAATGAGGTCCGTTCAAGATCATATATATATATATATATATATATATATATATATATATATATATATATATATATGTCTGATAACGCTCTAACGGGCGTAATTTTTGTTTCATCGTTACCAACCTGGAACGTTTTATGTAAAAATAAAGATGTCGATGTGTGCAGAAATCGGAGAGGATGGAGCTGGGGAAGTAAAGAGTGGGAATTTAGAAAAATCGATATATCTTCGCTATTATACATCGGACCGAAAAAAAGGTTTAATACAAATATTATTGCAAATTAAATCCTCCATAAATGTTGTTATATGTCTTCTTTCACTATCTTGATTATTAACCGAGATATTTGCGTATTTCAGTGTTCGGCCTTATGTAAACCCCCACTCTTACTCATGTCAATTAAATATAAGCTGTTATATCATGAAACACATTATCTTTGGAGATAATTGCAAATATGTGGCGCAAGAGAGAAATCTGCTTAGTTAAAGCAGCCCCTGAATGACGAATTGTTTTTTTATTTAATATTTATATTTGATAAAACAATAGTTATTTATTATACAAGTGACGAAAGTAGATCATTTTACAACTCGAGTGAAACGTTTACCCACCCCATGGTAATTTCACGAGAGTTGTAAATTCTACTTTCGTCACGAGTGTAATATTAAATTTTTTTCTGTAATCGTGTAATACATGATCAGATCTAACCAGAATATGAACAAAATTAGGATGTTGTGAAGATTATGGTATGTTGTTGGTAGGTTATAAGCATGGTTGTGAATGGTTATAAGCATAGTTATAAAACAACTAGTGATGATTGTGAAGTAGTGCAGTTATAAACAAGTGCAGGTTATAAATAAGGAAGGTAATTATAATTATATTTAAATTTTAAAATATATTGATTATTTCCACCAATAATTCATTCACATTTTAATTTGTTTTGTTAAAATAAATTCTTACAATGTTAAGAAACATTTAAAAGCATTTAATTTCCAACTTCAAATTATTTTTTAATTTATACTTATTACTAATTAAGAAGGCAATTCACTTTCTTCACTCTATTGCAAATTGTTTCACTTTCTTCACTCATTTCAGTTTAGTAATGTTACCATTATTCAACGATTACAGAAAAAAATATTTTTTAGTTTATAAAATAGAATAATTTTAGGGTGAGGGTAACTGGAGCGGGTTGAAGAGAGCCAACATTTTTTGCATGTTTCTATTTTTTTTAAAAAGTCATAGTTTCAATTTTTTAAAGTCTACAGTAACATTTATGGAATCCTTTTCCAGTTCTATCGAATACTGTTGTACTTGAGCAACAATATTTTGGTACTGCGGAATATATAGTTGTAGCTCCTGAGATTTATACTTTTGGTGCTCAAATCTCCAGTTTGGGGAGGGGGTTGGGTGTGGATATTCACTGGAATTTCTTAAACAAAGCGGGAGATAATGGCATACGCTTATCGGGGCCTTTCCGACTTTGATATCCGAATCTTTCTTTGCAACGATTAATTATTTGATGTTGGGGCCAGATATGGCCTTTCTGTTTTGATTCGCGGAGAAAGACAATGCCAATGATAAGATATTGCTGGAGGAATTGATAAACGATTCCTTTTCATTGTTATCATTAGTCAATAGGTTACGGGACATTGCAGGCCATCAGGAACAATTACGAGGCCGCTTTTTACAACACTGATTAATTGATTGTTAATAGATAACCCTGAGGAAGTCATACTTATGATCTCAGAAAAAAAAAATACTCAGAAGCCCGTCAGTTCTAAATTGAAGATAATGAAAACATCCGTCTCAGCAGAAGTTTCGTAAACTGAGAAATTTTCCTCGTGCTGGAACGACGAACTGGCCCCTCGTCTGATATCTTGTTATATACGTCTTCCATAGCATTAACAACATTTAATCAAAAGATGCTCTTTAAGATGGAAATGTGAAGTACAGTAATCCAATGGGTTCAGAAGGAGATTCCCTGGGTAGGAGTGGAATATATAGACGTTGATAGGTTAGTATACTAATATATGAGTCTGTAATTTGCTACTGGTCAATTTTTGAAACAATTCCTCAAATCTCCACCGATACTACTAGTTAAAAAATTCTGTCACGCAGGGGCTTCGTAAACTAAGCAGATTTCCCACGTGTTGGAAAGACACACTACTGATCTCATTTCAACATATATTCTCTATTCCAAAAAAAATCCGATGAGTGCGTGGTCAATAAAATTGTAATTTATGGCGTCATCACAAAAACTATTTACATTTATATCATATAATAAAGGTCAATTTGAAAACAATATTTGGTATTTACCCTTGGAATAACACGTATTTCATACTTTAGTTTCAGTTTTAGAACAAATTTTATTGAAAATACAATGTGTTATAAATGTTGTTATATGCATTTATTGTCTATCTTTAGTATTAACAAAGATATTTGCATTTTTAGTTTTCGGCCTTCAGTAAACTCCCACTCCTACTATGGCAGGATTAACAATAACAACTATTAACAATAAGCTGTTTACTTTATTTGAAGCCTAAATATTTATTATTGTTCTCATTGAACTTTTAGCAGATGTCCCTTAAGAGAAATCAGTTATTGAAGTCGTAATTACGACGCGATTTTCGAAAAATCTCGTCAAATGTCCATCGATCCTACCTAGGAGATATACAAAATGAGACTCGTTCAAAATTACGCACGCACACACACACACACACATACAAATGGATCTATGAGTGATATATATATATATATATATATATATATATATATATATATATATATATATATATGTTTGTCTGTTACTGCTCTAGCGGTCTCAATTATGGTTTGATGGTAGTCAACTCGATATATAAGCGTTTAATGGAAAATTAATGATCAAGTTCGTTAACGACTGGAATCGGACAGGGTTTATAGATGCAGGAAATTCGAAAACTTGAAATATCCCCGTTAAAATATGTCGAATCGAAAAATTGTCAGGAAAAAGTTAATTACCTACAAGTATTGTTATAAACATATTTTCTCTATTATGAATATTAAACTAGATATTTGGATTTTTATAGTTTCCAGACTTCAGTAAAACCCAACTCTCACTCATATTTGCAATAAGCTGTTATATCATGAACCTTTTCAGTCTACGTTAAAGCACGAAATATTGTTTTCATAAGACCAGATACATGGAAATTTGTAGTGGGATGGCGTCAGCAATCATGATTTTACGATCCTTCCTCGAAAATGTTTATCTGGTCTATACTCGATACTTAACCGTTTTCAGAGGACACTAAAGATCATATTTATTAATGACTGAAATCGGATATGGAATAAGGCGGTGGGTTTAGAAGGGGGGAATTCGAAAATTCAAATTATCTCCGTTATTTTATGTCGAATCAAAAAATGTTATAGAACGAATCTGGTTAAACTGTTGATGCTCTACAGTTATCCAATACATTTTTCGTAAGTATTAATCTAGTTTCCGTGTTTTTCTTAATTTCAGTCAGAATATGTGGTGAGAAACGATAACTAGTTTGCGATACCAGCACTCGGGAAATCTGCTTAATTTAACCATCCCCTGCGTGAGGAACGTTTTTTGAGTTATGCGAGGTGTCTAGGTTCATACATACGTGTCTATTTTTAGGTTGGTAGGAATTTAGCAATTTTTAAGACATTTTTTTGAAATTCGCTTCATGAGTACGAACCCGCCCAATTGCTGATTTCACTTCGGCAACATCTACAAGTGGTGCGTAAGGATTATTAACAAATGGGCTTAACCTGGGATTCCGAAAGCTATTCGTCCGAACGAGAAGACGTCGGTAGCCAATTTAGGAGTGGTACGAGCTAAGCCTATCTCTCGAATCTACCTCGGTGGTCCGCTACAACGACTGGGAAGAAAGCTTCCAGTTAAGTGTTGGCCAAACTGGGATAGGGAATCTACAGATTAGCAGCTTCTTAAATCAGCCTACTACCTCTTTGGAGTTCGGGGTGAAACCTCACTGCGTTATCAGATAACCACTGGCGGAAGGTCTTTGGAGAAAGAGGAAAGGCATTTATTCACAAATTGCTTCTGATGGGAAAATTGGACAATTGAGAGTAATTTACTAGTGATAGAAATATACATTTTAGCAGATTTCCCTCATCAGTTATTGATGTTGTTCTCATGATAGGATTTTCGAAAAATGTCGTCAAATGTCCAGCGATCCTACCTAGTAGATGACAAAAATCATGTTCGTTCAAAATTATATATACATACACTTGTCTGTAACCGCTATAGCAGTCGCAATTCTTATTTGATCGTAACCAAACTCGATATATAAGTGGTTCATACAAATCTAAAGATCGATTTCATTAATCACTTAAATCGAAAAAGTGGGAGGGGTAGTTTAGAGAAGGACAATTTCGAACATTTCAAAGATCTCCGTTATTATACGTCTGATCAAAATATTGTTTAGAACAAATTTTATTGAAAATACAATGTGTTATAAATGTTTTTATATGCATTTATTGTCTATCTTTAGTATTAACGGAGACATTTGCATTTTTTAGTTTTCGGCCATCAGTAAACCCCTACTCCTACTCCTGCCATATTAACAATAAGCTTTTTACTTTATTTGAAGCCTAAATATTTATTATTGTTCTCATTGAACTTTTTCGTTTAGAGATATATGCAAATGCGTGACGCACGTGGGAAATCTGCTTATTTGAAGCAGCCCCTGCGTGGAGGACTTTTATTTATTGTGGAGCTAACCTTATAAGATTCTATTTACATAAGCTTCTTACTAAGGGAGAAGTAAAGAATAGGTAGTAAGACGTCTGCCAATAATTTAATAATATATAGCTGTGTAAAATATTATGACAACTGAGAGGGTATTATATGACAAGATACATACCATCAAACTATAAGGAGGCACAGAACATGTTCAGCATACCTGAAACACAAGAAGATATTAGAATTAACAAAGACAGTGAAAACCATTAGTTCTAGTAAAGTAAACAAGATTTTATCATTCAAGTGAGAATTATTAATGTTGTTACTCTGTTTCATCCAAGTAGATCAGCATTTCTCTTTTTTAACACATTTCTTAATCAGCTCTAGATGTTTCACTTCTTATGAAGGGTCTTAAGAAGGCTACATTTCCTATATATAACTAAACTACCTTCCAGAAGACAAACAAGCGAAGCTATTCAATTTTCTAAGAGTTATCCCGGTGAGAAGGAAAGAAATGAATAAAAAATCGGTTGTTGCCTTTGTAGATTTACAAAAAACTTCGATGTTGTAAACTGGAAATTGATGTTTTATTGCATGCTGTAGAATGGGAATCGAATTAAAATAATGTAGGTTAATTTGAAATATTTATAACAATAAGAGTGCACAGATAATTATTAATGAATGTGAAAGGGAAGCTAGAATTGAGATAGTTTTTTTTTTTGTTTTTTTTTATTTTACGTCCACTTTATGCTACTAGGCTAATCTGGGCGGGTTATCTACAGGTTAACACCCTTTTCTATCCAGGGTGGGCCTAAGGAGTTTATTTAATGAATCCGTCATTAAATAAATTTCCACTGCCCAGGGCGGGATTCGAACCCGCCACTCTAGATCTGCCATGCGAGATTAGGACCAGCGCCCTAGCCCGCACGGCCAACCCGAGCCCCGAATTGAGATAGTCGTAAGACAGGGATGTCCTATGTCACCTCAAATATTCAATATGTTTATTAAAAAGACATAATGAAAATGAGAGAAAGAAAAGAAGGTACACAGATTTATGGTAAAGCCATTGATTGCATCAGATTAGCAGATGATATTGTACTTGTGGCAATGTCCGAAGTAGAGATGGATAGAATGCTGCAAGTCCTGAAGGACGCTCTAGATCAGTTTAAAATCAAAATGAATTCTCATAAAATAAAACTTTTGGTTGTAGAGAAGGAAGAAAGCCAAGGATACGAATTTAACAATTAGAAACTTTTTACTTGAAAAATTGAAGGAGATTGGCTAACCATGAAACATCATCAATGAAAAAAGTCCGTCACGCAGGAGCTGCGTAAACTAAGCAGATTTCCCACGTGAAGTTTTACAATACAGAAATCCGCCGAATAACAGCTGTAGTAGGAAGGGATCTCTAAACCTATTCACGAGGGACGAATAGTTCTTGAAACGGCCACCAGAGCTCTCGGCGGAGAGTCCGGAACATGGCGGGGTTCCGTCGACCACACACACAATACAAATGCAAATATCTCGGTTAATATTCAAGATACAGAATAAATGTATAGAACAATATTTATAGTAAATTTAATTTACAATAAGATTGATTCTATACAATTTTTCAATCCGACGCATAATAACGGAGATATTTTGAATTTTCAAAAATCCTCCCCTCTAAACCCCCCCTCCCACTGGTCCGATTTCAGCCATTAACGAACTTGATCTCTCTTTTTACGTAAAACGCTTAAATATGAAGTTTGGTAACGATCAAACAAAAATTGCGACCGCTAGAGCGTTAACAGACAAATATATATATATATATATATATATATATATATATATATATATATATATATATATATAATTTTGAACGGACCTCATTTTCGTCATCTCCTGGGTAGGATCGATGGACATTTGAGGAAATTTTTCAAAACTCGCGTCATGAGTACGACCTCAATAGCTGATTTCCCTTAAGGGAAATCTGCTAAAAATATTAGTAGAGTCGGTAAAGAATAGCACTTGCTAAACAAGCCCTCCGAAGCAAAAGGAGAAATTGAACTAATAAGAATATAAGCATGGATAACAAAAAAATGTTTGTTTAGTGTTTCCCTTGGAATATACTGCTTTAAGGGAGGGAACGTTGGACTATCCACAATAGGGAATATAATACATTGGAAGCAATGGTAATGTGGATCTCTAGAACAAGTAGGACTAAAAGAAATCCAATGTGAAAGTTTTAAAGGAGGCAAGTGACTGAAAAAATGTTATCAAGCCCATGGAAAAAGGAGGGTGAAACTTCTCGGGCATTTCATAAGGTACAAAGATTTCATCATGAATGTATTTGAAGATAAGTCCTTTGGACCTATGGGAAGAAGAAGGCCTAGGAAATCCTATTTTGATGACATCAAGCACCTTATGGCTTTCGATGAGTACACAACAACTACAGGAGGCATATGGATTAATACAGCAATACTTATTTAAATGAACGAAGTTGCTCAATCTCTTGAAAAGACATCCTTAAGATACCCGTATTTTAGATTGTGTATCATGAATGTAGGGCATGGTTTAAAAAGAGAAAATATAAACACAAAGTCCATCTATCTGGCGCAGAATCACCGGAAGCCAGTATCTTTTCTTCCTAAAATGGATTTTCATCCATAATCTATGCATCTGTACGACCTTCAGGTCCCTTGGTCAGGATTCACCATTGCTCAACGACCTACAGGTCTAATTAGGAAAAAGACAAGAATAGCAAAGCTTCACCGTTGTCCATGAAAACAGTCAGAGGAGGGACAATCTTGTGACCTCCACGAAGGCATCTCGCGAGTCCAATCAACGGCGTGATTTCCAGAAATACTGAGAAACGAAAGCGAAACCTCTTTTAGAAAGTCGGGAGGAGACCATCGACTCCAACTGCAATCCAAATCCCAAAAGTTTGGGTCAGCCTGCTCGTGACGGAGCCAAAGGTCGATTGATGTCTGGGTGCCGATGGATCGACATTGGAAGGAGAAACTCTCTAATGACAGCTCTGGCTCTGACCAGGAAAACCAGGCTGCGCTTCACACATAGTTCCAGGGGATACAGATGGAAAAGTTGCTCAAAAACACCTTCGAAGTGTATATTTTATTTCACCCTGAAACAGGTGGTTGGAGTATAATTAAATTGAATATAATAAATATTTATTCGTTTGTCGATGCTCTTCATCATTGGCAATTAGCACGCTATTAGTCGTAAACGACAACAAGTAAAAGTACTCTAATTTTCATAACAAAAAAAAATTGACACCAGAGACAATTTAAAAAAAATAAAACAATATGAATAATATTACTACAATAAATGTATTTAACCATAACTGTTTCTTCTGGGTCTTTCAGGAATTTTCATTAAAACAAAAAAATAAAAAAATAAAATAAAGGCTTTTCTGATTGCTCACGAGACAAAATGTCTCAGAAATTCCTTCAAATCTTCTCCGAAGCCAAAATGCAAAGTTTTTTGTTTAAGCAAATGTAAGATATAAATATAGGTATGCTTGTTTGTTGAATCAATTATACGTTCTACGATGGGAGTTTGGCTTCATATTTAAATGCAGATTTAAATCATCTATTGAGGTCGCACTAATGACGCGAATTTCGAAAAATATCCTCAAATGTCCATCGATTCTACCTAGTATAGTGATGACGAAAATGAGGTCCGTTCAAAATTGTATATATAAAATTGTTTGATAACACTTTAGCCTTCATAATGTTTGTTTGATCTTTACCCAACTCGATATATAATCGTTTTATGGAATAAAAAAGATCAAGTTCGTTCACGACTGAAATCAGGGATGGGGGAGAAGGGTGAATATAGAGAATTCGAAATATCTCCGTTATTATACGTCGGATCGAAAAAGCGTATAGAATAAATCTTATTGAAAATTAAGTGTTTTATAAATGTTTTTTTTATGCGTATTTTCATTATCTTGATTACTACCCGGGATATTTGCATTATTTTTATTTTTTGGCTTTCAGTAAACCTCGACTCCTTCTCGTGTCATATGAACAATAAGCTTTTATATTATGAAGCACTTTATTTGAAGCCTAAATACCAATTAAAGCTCTCATTGAATTTTTACGTTTTGAAATAAATACTAATACGTGGCGCTCGTGGTAAGTAATCATTTAATTTTCGTCACAAGATAAGTACTCACATAGACCTAGCATACACTTTGACTGAATTGCTAAATGACGGTAGCCAGTATATAGACCGCGTATTACAGTAGTTAAAACAAAACATTTTCAAAAAATCATAATGTCGAACAATACTGAAAATATTCGCAGAATTGAGCATACATACGTAAATATAATAAAGTGATGATAGGAATTTAACTGATACGTCGCTAAATCGCCCCAGTCGCGAAATGCGATTATTGTAAGAACAATAATATATATAAATTTGACGAACTCAATAGGTGATTTATCTGAAAAAGAATACAAAAGCAGTAGTATTACTCTTCTTAAAAGAATGCACGCTTTCTCTTCATAATTTACAAAGTCTGTGAGAAGTAAAAATGACAGACTTCTAAAAATAGCCGAGGAAAGACAAGTTTTGGCTGAACGTCAAAAGGTGAGCCAACAACAGCTGGCATCTATAAAGTAAGCTAGGGGAAACTTTGCTAACAACTTTATTAATTAAATAATAATTAGTTTTGGTGTAATTACTTATAGATTAATTATGTTTGAAGAGATATCAAATGATAGAGAGTGCTCGTAGAAAATGCTTCTTGAAATTTACGAGAGAATAATGTTTTAAAGGTTTTTACTAACGGCAACATTATAAGTATTACCAGATTTCCTTTGAAACTGTACTCAATTTTTAAGAAATTTATTCAAATGTCTGCCTATCCTACGCAGATGATGAAAATGGTAGAAGTCGTCATGCCAAATTCATGCTAAAGTCATAACATATGTTATGTATTTTTAGGTTAGAATAAAATGTGAATACGTGCGTGTATAATGTCTAATTATTTTAACAGATTACGAGCCCTTAATTTCGGCTTGAAATTTGTAGAAAGTGTCAGAATCAATAGAATGAAGCAGCTCAAGATGAATTTAACTCTTTCCAAGAAAACCACATGAACCGAGAGAATAATATTTAACAAGAATTAAAATACAAGACAATGACAAATGTACTTGCGAAAAACAGACAACACAAACCTTTTTACACATACTCTATGAATACTCAAGATATAATGAAAATACAGAACATAATTTTAAAAGGAGATAATTGGCCATAACCACCTCATAAATTATTAAATTAATATAATAAAGAACTAATAAAGTTTATAAAAAGTATAGATATGAATTTTGGACAAATACATTAGAATCTAAAGTTGATTGTGAGGAATGAGAATAATAATTCAATATATTTACCTTACATAGACTCGCAAATTGATGAAGAGTAAAATCGGTTGAGCTTAACTTTATTTGTAATTGCCTTGCTCATTTAAAAACGTTATTTTTTTTAATATTTTGTTATAGTGTAGTAGGTAAACCATTAAATAGTATACATTGTAAAAATGTATTTAAACTAAGTCATTCCTGAAATATGCCATTCAGCAATGGAACATGCACTCAAATAAATTACTTCTCATAGGGTTACCGAGGAGAAAAAAAGCTATATTAACACTCTTTCGTACAAAATTATATATATATATATATAGACCCACACACACACACATATATACACTGGGTCAAAAAAGTCTCCATACACTTACACCTGTTTTAAAAAATATTATAATTTCTGAGGAATTTTCAGGAAAAACAAATATGTTTATTGACCAAATTTATATTTGAAGTATATAATTACATTTTATAACAATTTTAAACTTTTATATACGTATGTTTGTATATAAACAGAAAATAAAGAAACACAGTATCAATGCAATCTCAAAAAAGTATCCATACAGTAGTAATATTTGTATACTAGAGAATATTTGTCTATTTTAATAGTTTGTATTTCCTCCTTTTTCTCTAATAACTTCAATCAAACGACTTTTCATCGTAGCAATTACTTTCTTGGTTACTTGTGGCTCAATTGAATTCCATTCGAAGATTATGGTATTTTTAAGCTCATTTTTAATTTTAAAATCTTGTTTTCAGATTCTTCTTCCAATTTCATCCCATAGATGCTCAATTGGATTAAGATCAGGGTTCTGAGGGAGTGTATGAAGTTGTTTAGGGATATTAAAAATAAGCCATTCCTTGACAAGCTTTGAAGTCTTTCGAATCATTATTCCGTTGAAAGATAAATGAGCCTCTAAACCCCAGATTACAAGCACAGGTTTTCAAATTGGTTTTCAATATGTCTAAATAAACATGTTGATCCATTTTACCATCTATAAATACTAAGTTTCCTACTCCTCAAGCACTCATGCACCCCCACACTAGCACGCTTCCTCCCCCATGTTTGACGGTTTTAATATTTTTTTTTTCAGTTTTAAATGTTTTCCGAATTTCCTCCAGACTCATGTCCTCCCATATGATTAGAATACCTTGAATTTTCATTAGTCCCTGAAAATAATGGAATCCCAGAACGTTTGTGTGTTGTTTTAATAGGTTCATGAAAATACTAAGCGTTTCTTCTGGTTTACTTTGCTGATCAGTGGTTTTTTCTTGGT
The DNA here is from genome assembly GCA_019009955.1 of Riptortus pedestris. Lineage (NCBI taxonomy): Eukaryota > Metazoa > Arthropoda > Insecta > Hemiptera > Alydidae > Riptortus > Riptortus pedestris. The sequence continues at coordinate 141,380,974 of CM032232.1, forward strand.
ACACAACCATTATAATCATTTGATATTAGAACAGTTCTAACTGTTTCAGGCACAACATTGAAATTATACTATAAGACTTGAAAGCATATGTACTTGTTAAGTTAGGATCACTAGCCATTGGGTTTTCCCTTACTTCTTTCAAAATCGCTCTTTTATAAATACCAAGTAATTTTCTTCTGCGGCCTTATCGAGATCTATTCCCTATGTTTTTATTTTCTTTATAACGATTAATAATGTACTAAACAGTGACGTGTGACTTGTTGAATATTTTTCCAATTTCTCGCAATGAATGGCCTTTTTCTCTCATATTAATTATCTAAGCACGAATGTCTTTTTATACCTCCATTTGGAATTTAAACATTAAATTTTAACTCTGAAAAATGGTCTTGACATATCAAAGGATAGCTTAGAACTTATTATTCCATTTTTTCATATTCTCAATTCCATTTAGTAATTGTAAACATTTATAGATAAAAGAGTGTATGGAAACTTTTTTGGACCTATAATCCTGCAATATTTTCTTTACATCAGAATTTCTTATCTAAAGAGTTTCAAAAGAAAATTTGTTTCAGTATATATTTTGTTCTATTGCTCATATAAATAACAATAAAAAATAACTAATTTAAGAATGTAAATATAATGAAAAGTAAACCAGTTTAAACACTTCAAAACAATGTGTATGGAGACTTTTTTGGCCCAGTGTATATGTGTGTGTGTGTGTGTGTGTGTGTGTGTCTGTCTGTCTGTGTGTGTGTATATCTGTGTGCGCGGGTGTGTATATATGGAGGTCTGAACTCGTTTTCGTTAGCTTACCGATCGGAATCGGTGAATATTAGTACACAGGTTTAAAAAATCGCGTCGAGCTCAACCTCGTAAGCAGAGATTTCACACAGAGGAAGTCCGCTAAAAGAAGTAAACCTTGAAGTGGGTAAAGAGCTTTCCGACTCACATTGAATAATTCAATCCAAGTTCAGCCAAGAACTTCCAAAACGGCAAGGACTTTATTCAATATTCAAGTTGAACTATAGACAAAGAACGAAGTCTGAATGAGCAAATAAATGAGAGAAGTTATGTGAATAGGAAGGAAAGCAATTATAAGACTACCTTATGACGTAACAGATGGGACTTGGAACAGTTTCTAAGTTGTAGAAGCGGTGTTTCGTAAGCAGTGCTCAGGGACTTAACATGGCGCCTTGCACTACACAACCAACAACTAGGTCACTACATCATTTCCTGTTCCCTTCTAAGATACAAGAGAAGGAAATTAGCAGATTTCCCTAAAGAAAGATTTGTATAGGTTGTAATATCTACAAAGCTCTATATTTATATTTATATTTTAGCAGATTTCCCTTAAGGGAAATCAGCTATTGAGGTTGTACTCATGACGGAATTTACGAATTTTTTCTTCAAATGTCCATCGATCCTACCTAGGAGATGACGAAAAAGTCCGTCACGCAGGGGCTGCGTAAACTAAGCAGATTTCCCGCGTGAAGTTATACAATAGAGAAATCTCCATACGAAAGCCGCACAGTTACGGCAAAGGGCCGAACTACTTTTTGGCGGGAATCTCGAAACGTTCGTTATCGGCCCAAATTTAATAAAAATCCAAATATCTCGGTTAATATGCAAGATAGAGAATAAATGTATATAACAATATTTATAGTAAATTAAATTTGCAATAATATTGATTTTATACAATTTTTCGATCCGACGTATAGTAACGGAAATATTTCAAATTTTAGAAAATCCTCCCCTCTAACCCCCCCCCTCCCACTGGTCCGATTTCAGCCATTAACGAACTTGATCTTTCTTTTTACATAAAACGACTAAATATCGAGTTTGGTAACGATCAAACAAAAATTGCGACCGCTAGAGCGGTAACAGACAAATATATAGATAGATAGATCTATATATATATATATATATATATATATAGATATATATATATACAGTTTTGAACGGACCTCATTTTCGTCATCTACTAGGTAGGATCGATGGACATTTGAAGAAAAACTTCGAAAATTCCGTCATGAGTACAACCTCAATAGCTGATTTCCCTTAAGGGAAATCTGCTAAAAATGAGGTCTGTTCAAAATGATATATATATATATATATATATATATATATATATATATATAAATATATATATATATATATATATATATATATATATATATATATATTTAATCTTAGAATAAAAAAGTTCAAGTTGTAATAGCTTATTGTTACCATGAAATGAGTAGGAACGAGGGTTTTCTGAACGCCCGTCACCCAGGGGCTGCGTAGCATTTGCATTTATCTCAAGAAGTAAATGTTGTTCAATGAGAACAATATTTGTTATTTAGTGCTTCAAATAAAGTGCTTCAGAATATAACAGATTATTGTAAAAACGACGTGAGTAGCAAAACTGAAAAATGCGAATATCTTAGTTAATAATCAACATAGTGAAAAAATGTACATAACAACAGTTATAGAATATAACATTTGCATAAAGATTTTTTTTTTACCAGTATGCAGATTTCTCTATTGTAATACTTCACGTGGGAAACCTGCTTAGTTTACGCAGCCCCTGCGTGACGGACTTTTTTTTCAACCATGACACACACATTGACCTCAGCAACCAGGTAATTCCAGTTAATGCGGTAATGTTAACCTTAGGGAAAACTGCTAAAAATCAAAATATCGGTAATCTATATATCTTTCAATAGCTACCATTTTAATAAATGACATACATTTCTTATCCCCCCTCCCCGAAAAAAACTCCTAAAATATCGGTACTGTTTCTTTTAGCAGATTTCCCTTAAGGGAACTCAGCTATCGAGGTCGTACTCATGACGCGAGTTTCGAAAACATTCTTCAAATGTCCATCGATTCTACCCAGGAGATGACAAAAATGAGGTCCGTTCAAAATTATATATCTATCTATCTATATATTTGTCTGTTAACGCTCTAGCGGTCGGAATTTTTGTTTGATCGTTACCAACTCGGAATTTAATCGTTTTATTTAAAAATTCAATCAATTTATTTATTAATGGACACCACATCGAAGGTGATTTGCCCTTTCAAAAGTATTAACAGGTAACAATAACAAAAAAACATACCTTAACAGCAAGTAACAATAATAAATACCTTAACAACAAATAATAACAAAAATACCTTAACAGCAAGTAACAATAATAAATACCTTAGCAACAAGTAATAATAACAAATTCCTTAGCAAAAAGTAATAATAACAAATACATTAACAACAAGGGACAATAATAAATACCTAAACAACAAGTATTTTTTTTTTATTTAAAAAGGAAGATCAAGTTTGTTAATGGCTGAAATCGGAGCAGTAAGAGGGGGGGGGCCTTAGAGGGGGGATTTTTAAAAATTCAAAATATCTCCGTTATTATGCGTCGGATCGAAAAATTGTATAGAATGAATCTTATTGCAAATTCAATTTAATATAAATATTGTTCTAAATATTTAATTTGTACCTTGAATATTAACCGAGATATTTGCATTTGTATTCTGAGTGTGGTCGGCAGGAGTCGGCTATGTTCGGACTTTTCGCCGAGAGCTCTGGCGGCAGTTTCCGTAACTCTTAACTGTAACCCTCCTAAATAGGTTTAGAGGTTTCTTACTACTACAATTGTTATTAGGCAGATTTCTCTATTGTAAAACTTCACGTGGGAAATCTGCTTAGTTTACGCAGCCCCTGCGTGGCGGACTTTTTTCTAAATCCACACATATAAGTAGCTGTATTTCAACTCCAAGAAGAAGGAGTCCCTTACAATAGAAACAACAACTAATGGCCAGCAGATATGTGTTAGGTCATTAGCTTCTGGGTATTCAGCTGTGACATTGCAGAATATGCTAATGCGATGACACCAACCTACTGTCATCTAGTGTCTGTGAATCAGCGGGAACTTCCCTCTACTCGAGTACAAAATGACATAATGTCAACAATGTTAATCTTCAGGCAGGAAAAAAACTAAGATAATATTGTGAATTACTGTGAACTTGATTTAATTAAAAGTTATATAGGAGAATCATCCCAATGATCTAAGAAAAGAATCGAACAACATGTGACTAACGTAGATTATAAGGACACTCAAACGACCATATCCGAACACGATATTAATTTCATCAATAGTTATGATTTTGTATATTTATATATATATTAGATGAAGAACTAAATGTAAGCAAGAAGTAAATAAAAACAGTATATGCATATAAAAAAATAGTCCGTCACGCAGAGGCTGCGTAAACTAAGCAGATTTCCCACGTGAAGTTTTACAATAGAGAAATTTCACGAGAGCCAAGCACTTATTGAAACGGCCCGAACTAGCTTTTGGTGGGAAAGTCACTTCGTCCCTTAGCCACCCAATTTTAATAAAAATGCAAATATCTCGGTTAATATTCAAGATAGACAATAAATGTATATAACAATATTTATAGTACATTTAACTTACAATAAGATTGATTGTACAGTTTTCGATCCGACGTATAGTAACGGAGATATGTCGAAATTTCGAAAATCCTCCCCTCTAAACCCGTTAACGAACTTGATCTTTCTTTTTACATAAAACGACTAAATATCGAGTTTGGTAACGATCAAACCAAAATTGCGACCGCTAGAGCAGCAGACATATATATATATATATATACATACATATATATATATATATATATATATATATATATATATATATATATATCTATATATATATAAAATTGTAACCTCTGTCTGTACATTGATTTTTTTTGCGAAATTTCACGATAACTTTTCGTTTCACATGTCATAGACACCATAACTGCATTTTGTTTCTTTGGTGTCTGTTTGTTTGTTTGTTTGTTTGTTTGTTTGTTTGTTTATTTGTTTGTTTGTTTGTTACCTTTTCACGCATAAACGGTTGAACCGAATTTTATGAAACTTGGTATGTATATTACTACTAGCCCAACTTAGACTTTAGGCTATATTAATATTCTCTAAGACAAACAGGAGTGGGGGTTATAAGGGAGGCCTGAAATTAAAAATATCGATATTTCGTTTCCTATTGCTTTTTCAGCAAATATGCACATAACAAAAGTTGTTTATTTAGTAATTTAGAGTAACTTTTGTTATATGCACTTTTGCCGTATACGGAAGTATAAATGCGTTATACGCTAAAAACTATAGCGGGAGTCCACAATTTTATTTGGCACAAAAGACTCAGCCGAACTAAACCAAACTCGGTATGTGAATTAGTACTTACGCCTTTCTTCTAATAAGCCATACTAACATTTCTAGGGACGGGCAGGAGTGGGGGTTATAAGGGAGGCCTGAAATTAAAAATAGCGATATTTCGTTTCCTATTGCATTTTCAGCAAATATGCACATAACAAAAGTTGTTTATTTTATAATTTAGAGTAACTTTTGTTATATGCACTTTTGCCGTATACGGAAGTATAAAGGCGTTATACGCTAAAAATTATAGCGGGAGTCAACAATTTTATTTGGCACAAAAGACTCAGCCGAACTAAACCAAACTCGGTATGTGAATTAGTACTTACGCCTTTCTTCTAATAAGCCATACTAACATTTCTAGGGACGGGCAGGAGTGGGGGTTATACGTAAGGCCTGAAATTAAAAATAGCGATATTTCGTTTCCTATTGCATTTTCAGCAAATATGCACATAACAAAAGTTGTTTATTTTATAATTTAGAGTAACTTTTGTTACATGCACTTTTGCCGTATACAGAAGTATAAAGGCGTTATACGCTAAAAATTATAGCGGGAGTCAACAATTTTATTTGGCACAAAAGACTCAACCGAAATAAATAAAACACTCAGTAGTGTGAATTAGCACTAACGCCTTCCTTATAATAAGCCATATTATTTCTAGGGACGGGCAGGAGTGGAGGCTATAAGGGAGGCCAGCAATTAAAAATAGTGATTTCCTATTGGGGTTTCGGCAAATGTGCATATAACAATAGTTGTATATTTTGTTATTTAGAGAAATTTGCTCAACACTTCATTTCAATATGAACTACCAGGTACCTCACCTGAAAAAAAAATAATTCAAAGTATGTCCAATATTTTCTCCTTAATAATTCAAATCTATTCATAATGCACAGGAAACGGGAAATATGACAATATGTAGGACACTGAAGTCTTGCATAAAAAATTAATTTTATTATTAACAAATCCACAGAAATGACGGGTGTTAACCCTAAACACTGGAACGGGTAAATGTCAAAATATTGTGCAAAGTAAAGCCTTGCCAAAAATATACCATCACCATTCAGCCTCAAATGAATTCCCGAGCGAAGCCGGGTATCTTAGCTAGTATATATATATATAGATATAGATATATATATATATATATATATATATAGTTTTGAACGGACCTCATTTTCGTCTTCTACTACGTAGGATCGATGGACATTTGAAGAAAAAGTTCAAAAATTCCGACATGAGTACAACCACAATAGCTGATTTCCCTTAAGGGAAATCTGCTAAAATTGTCTGTCACACATGATAAAAGTAGGTAAAATCCGATAGTAGAAAAGATTCACGCAAGGATGAAGGTTATTTTTATTAAATAACAACCATTTTTAGCTACTGCGGCTTATTGGGACGGATTATCTATTGGTTACCACCCTTTGCTAGCCAGGGTGGGACTAAGGATTTTCATTAAATAAATTCCTATTGCCCAAGAGGGAATCGAACTAGCCACTCTAGGTTTGCCATGCGAAAATAAAGATAACGCTTTAAATCACATGGCTAACCAGGACCCCCTATGAATGCAAAGACAAGAGTGGTCAAATATCTCATTTAATATTTACGTGTTGAACTTAACCTCGTGTAAATTTCTCTCTCTCATTAATATTACTGACATGGTAATCACCATTTTAGCAGATCCTTCTAAATCAATAAATGATTTTGTATGATCGTGGGAAAAATAAGTTTCACACTTTCTTGGATGTGGCCCAAGTCTTTGACCCAGATCGGCGTGGGGTTTAAACTCAATAAATAAAGGGAGGGGGGGCTCCTTCTAAAAGCTGAGCAGGCCAGAGATCACACTTTATGTACAGCTAATATTCTCATCCTTACTCTTTATACACTATAAATACTCCAAATCTGCACAATCTACACTATACACTGTCAGTACACCCAATTTGTACACTGTCATTACCCATCCTTACACGTTATACACTACTAACACTCCAAACCAGCAAAATCTACACTATACACTGTCAATACATACACTTGTACACTATCAATATTTCCATCCTTACACTTTATACACTACTAACACTCCAAACCTGAAGAATCTACACTATACACTGTCAGTACATCCATTTTGTACACTGTCAATACCCGTCCTTACACGTTATACACTACTATCACTCCAAACCAGCAGAATGTACAATATACACTGTCAATACATACACTTGTACACTATCAATATTTCCATTCTTACACTTTATAGACTACTAATACTCCAAACCTGCACAATCTACACTATACACTGTCAGTACACCCATTTAGTACACTATCAATATTTCCATTCTTACACTTTATACACTACTATCACTCCAAACCTGCACAATCTACACTATGCACTGTCAGTACACCCATTTTGTACACTGTCAATATTTCAATCCTTACACTTTATACACTACTAACACTCCAAACCAGCAAAATCTACACTATGCACTGTCAATACATACACTTGTACACTATCAATATTTCCATTCTTACACTTTATAGACTACTAATACTCCAAACCTGCACAATCTACACTATACACTGTCAGTACACCCATTTAGTACACTGTCAATATTTCCATCCTTACACTTTATACACTACTATCACTCCAAACCTGCACAATCTACACTATACACTGTCAGTACACCCATTTTGTACACTGTCAATATTTCAATCCTTACACTTTATACACTACTAACACTCCAAACCAGCAAAATCTACACTATACACTGTCAGTACACCCATTTAGTACACTGTCAATATTTCCATCCTTACACTTTATACACTGCTATCACTTCAACCTGCACACTCTACACTATACATTGTCAGTACACCCATTTGTACACTGTCAATATTTCCATCCTTACACTTTATACATTACTAACACTCCAAACCTGCACAATCTACACTATACACTGTCAGTACACACATTTTGTAAACTGTCAATATTTTTGCATCCTTACACTTTATACACTACTATCACTCCAAACCTGCACAATCTACACTATACACTGTCAGTACACCCATTTTGTACACTGTCAATATTTCCATCCTTACACTTTATACATTACTAACACTCCAAACCTGCACAATCTACACTATACACTGTCAGTACACACATTTTGTACACTGTCAATATTTCCATCCTTATACTTTATACACTGCTATCACTTCAAACCTGCACACTCTACACTATACACTGTCAGTACACACATTTGTACACTGGCAATATTTCCATCCTTACACTTTATACCCTAATAACACTCCAAACCTGCACAATCTACACTATACACTGTCAGTACAGTCATTTTGTACACTGTCAATATTTCCATCCTTACACTTTATACCCTAATAACACTCCAAACCTCCACAATCTACACTATACACTGTCAGTACAGTCATTTTGTACACTGTCAATATTTCCATCCTTACACTTTATACCCTAATAACACTCCAAACCTCCACAATCTACACTATACACTGTCAGTACACCCATTTTGTACACTGTCAATATTTCCATCCTTACACTTTATACCCTAATAACACTCCAAACCTCCACAATCTACACTATACACTGTCAGTACAGTCATTTTGTACACTGTCAATATTTCCATCCTTACACTTTATACCCTAATAACACTCCAAACCTGCACAATCTACACTATACACTGTCAGTACACCCATTTTGTACACTGTCAATATTTCCATCCTTACACTTTATACCCTAATAACACTCCAAACCTGCACAATCTACACTATACACTGTCAGTACACCCATTTTGTACACTGTCAATATTTCCATCCTTAAACTTTATAGACTACTATCACTGCAAACCTGCAGAAACCACACTATACACTGTCAGTACACCCAATTTGTACACTGTCATTACCCATCCTTACACGTTATACACTACTAACACTCCAAACCAGCAAAATCTACACTATACACTGTCAATACATACATTTTGTACACTGTCAATATTTCCATCCTTAAACTTTATAGACTACTATCACTGCAAACCTGCACACTCTACACTATACACTGTCAGTACACACATTTGTACACTGGCAATATTTCCATCCTTACACATTATAGACTACTAACACTCCAAACCTGCACAATCTACACTATACACTGTCAGTACACCCATTTAGTACACTATCAATATTTCCATCCTTACACTTTATACACTACTAACACTCCAAACCTGAACAATCTACACTATACTCTGTCAGTACACCCATTTTGTACACTGTCAATATTTCCAACCTTACACTTTATACCCTAATAACACTCCAAATCTGCACAATCTACACTATACTCTGTCAGTACACCCATTTTGTACACTGTCAATATTTCCAACCTTACACTTTATACCCTAATAACACTCCAAATCTGCACAATCTACACTATACACTGTCAGTACACCCATTTAGTACACTGTCAATATTTCCATCCTTACACTTTATACACTACTATCACTCCAAACCTGCACAATCCACACTATACACTGTCAGTACACCCAATTTGTACACTGTCAATATTTCAATCCTTACACTTTATACACTACTAACACTCCAAACCAGCAAAATCTACACTATACACTGTCAGTACACCCATTTAGTACACTGTCAATATTTCCATCCTTACACTTTATACACTACTATCACTCCAAACCTGCACAATCTACACTATACACTGTCAGTACACCCATTTAGTACACTGTCAATATTTCCATCCTTACACTTTATACTCTACTAACACTCCAAACCTTCACAATCTACACTATACACTGTCAGTACACCCCTTTAGTACACTGTCAATATTTCCACCCCTACACTTTATACACTACTATCACTCCCCACCTGCACAATCTACACTATACACTGTCAGTAATACAATTCTGTACACTGTCAATATTTCCATCCTAACACTTTATACACTACTATCACTCCAAACCAGCACAATCTACACTATACACTGTCAGTACACCCATTTAGTACACTGTCAATATTTCCATCCTTATACTTTATACACTGCTATCACTTCAAACCTGCACACTCTACACTATACACTGTCAGTACACACATTTGTACACTGGCAATATTTCCATCCTTACACTTTATACACTACTATCACTCCAAACCTGCACAATCTACACTATACACTGTCAGTACACCCATTTAGTACACTGTCAATATTTCCATCCTTACACTTTATACACTACTATCACTCCAAACCTGCACAATCTACACTATACACTGTCAGTACACCCATTTAGTACACTGTCAATATTTCCATCCTTACACTTTATACACTACTAACAAGCCAAACCTGCACAATCCACACTATACACTGTCAGTACACCCAATTTGTACACTGTCAATACCCATCCTTACACGTTATACACTACTAACACTCCAAACCTGCACAATCTACACTATACACTGTCAGTACACCCATTTTGTACACTGTCAATATTTCCATCCTTACACTTTATACATTACTAACACTCCAAACCTGCACAATCTACACTATACACTGTCAGTACACACATTTTGTAAACTGTCAAGACCCATCCTTACACTTTATACACTACTAACACTCCAAACCTGCACAATCTACACTATACACTGTCAGTACACCCATTTAGGACACTGTCAATCTTTCCATCCTTACACTTTATACACTACTATCACACCAAACCTGCACAATCTACACTATACACTGTCAGTACACCCATTTTGTACACTGGCAATATTTCCATCCTTACACTTTATAGACTACTAACACTCCAAACCTGCAGAAACCACACTATACACTGTCAGTACACCCATTTTGTACAATGTCAATATTTCCATTCTTACACTTTATAGACTACTAACACTCCAAACCTGCAGAAACCACACTATACACTGTCAGTACACCCATTTTGTACAATGTCAATATTTCCATTCTTACACTTTATACACTACTAACACTCCAAACCTGCAGAATATACACGATACACTGTCAATACACCCATTTTTCACAAGAACAATATTTCTACCCTCTACACTATTCACTGTACTCCCATCTTTTGCACTTAATAAATTGCAAATATTCCTAATCTTTACACTTTATACACTACCGATCCTGTACAATCATAAGTACGCCAATACCCTCATCATTTACAAATTGCACACGACCAATATTCCCAGCCTATACACTTTATACTCTGGCAATACACCGATCATGCAGAAACTACACTATACACTGTCAGTACACTTTGTAACCAATTATTTACAAATTGCTCACTACCAATATTTCCATCCTTACACTTTATACACTACTAACACTCCAAACCTGCAGAAACTACACTATACACTGTCAGTACACCCATCTTTTGCACTTTGTACCTTACCAATATTCCAATTATTTACAAATTGCTCACTACCAATCTTCCCAGCCTATACACTTTATACTCTGGCAATATACCGATCATGCAGAAACTACACTATACACTGTCAGTACTTCTATCTTTTGCACTTTGTAGACTACCAATATTCCAATCATTTACAAATTGCACAATACCAATATTCCCCGCCTATACACTTTATACTCTGGCAATACACCGATCATGCAGAAACTACACTATACACTGTCAGTACTTCTATCTTTTGCACTTTGTAGACTACCAATATTCCAATTATTTACAAATAGCACACTACCAATCTTCCCAGCCTATAGACTTCATACTCTGCCAATTCCGCGATCCTGCAGAAACTACACTATTATACACTATACTTCTATCTTTTCCACTTAACACACTACCAATACCCTCAGCCTTTATACTCTGCCAATACGTAAATCTTCATAATCTTTTACATTTAATACTCTACTAGCATGTTCATAATTTACACTTATGCACTGCCAATTCGTATCCTTTACACGCTAAACACTGACAATACTCCAATCCTGCAGACTTTATACTCTTTCAAATACTCCCATGCCTTTGCTTTACAACTTATTTGATTTTAATGAAGATCGAACCAAAATTGTAGCCGTCAGAGCACTAATAGAAAAATATGTATGCATACATCATCCATTTCAAATCGTGGATTGATAAACATTTAAGGGGATTTTTAAGAAACATAAATTTAATTTAATTAAAAAAAGAAAAAAAAACATTTTTATCAGTCAAACATTAGTAATAACCATATATAAGATTATTGTGACCGTAGGATATGTCAACGAGTCGATACGAAGAAAAGTTAAAGTCAATTTAAATCAATTTGAAATAAAAAGTCCAATATAGCGATACGATCTGATTGATGTAAATAGAGTCAAACAGCGATCAGCAAACAAAGCCCCATCCTTTCTTCTGATTGGAATATATTTGACTTACAAATGAGCCAGAAGCCATTCACGGCATAAACCCCATTATGGCGGTCAGACATGTTGTTTTTCTTATTCCAAATACGACCATTTACCATCGTAATAATTAGATTCAATTGCGCAATGCAACCTAATTACCTGTTAACAGTTACTTAAAATATTGAATGAATCATACTTAAATGAACGGTACATATGTATTAAATACTATCTACCATTCACTGATATTTATCAGTGATTATTAACTCTTTATTCCGTAAACAAAATCCATAACGCGGGGGCTTGGTCGAGTAAGCAGATTACCAAACTTCTGGAATGACTTCACGAATTTGCAGTTTAATTTGAAATATTTCTCATTGCTTTTAAGTGATTTTACATTAATGGAAATCAGTTATTATTGTACTCATGACACGATTTTAGAAAAATTTCGTCAAATGCATATATATATATATATATATATATATATATATATATATATATATATATATAAAATTGTAACCTCTGTCTGTACATTGATTTTTTTCGCAAAATTTCACGATAACTTTTCGTTTCACATGTCATAGACACCATAACTACATTTTGTTTCTTTCGTGTTTGTTTGTTTGTTACCTTTTCACGCATAAACGGCTGAGCCGAATTTTATGAAACTTGGTATGTATATTACTAATAGCCCAACTTAGACTTTAGGTTATATTAATATTCTCTAAGACGAACAGGAGTGGGGGTTATAAGGGAGGCCTGAAATTAGAAATAGCGATATTTCATATTGCTTTTTCAGCAAATATGCACATAACAAAAGTTGTTTATTTTGTTATTTAGAGTAACTTTTGTTAATGCACTTTTGCCGTATACGGAAGCATAAATGAGTTATACGCTATAAACTAAAGCGGGAGTCCACAATTTTATTTGGCACTAAAGACTCAACCGAATTAAACCAAACTCGGTATGTGAATTAGTACTAACGCCTTCATTATAATAAGCTATACTAACATTCCAAGGGACGGGCAGGAGTGGGGGTTATAAGGGAGGCCTGAAATTAATAATAATGATTTCCTATTGGGGTTTCGGCAAATATGCACTTAACAAAAATTGTTTATTTAGAGAAATTTGCTCAACACTTCTTTTCAATATGAACTACCAGGTACCTCACCTGAAAAAATTAATTCAAATGTATGTCAATATTTTCTCCTTAATAATTCAAATCTATGCATAATGCACAGGAGACGGGAAATATGACAATATGGAGGACAGTGAAGTCTTACATAAAAAAATAATTTTATTATTAACAAATCCACAGAAACGACGGGTATTAACCCGTATAATACTGGGACGGGTAAATGTCAAAATATTGTGCAAAGTCAAGCCTTGCCAAAAAAATATCATCACCATTCCGCCTCAAATGAATTTCCGGGCGAAGCCGGGTATCTGAGCTAGTATATATATATATAAATATATATATATATATATATATATATATACTAACGTTTATACAAGTCAAATATAAGAAAGTATATATGCACCTTATCTTATTTGTGCCCATATTGTAAATAGGAGATTATATCTAATTGGTGAGAAATGATGAGGATTTTTAAGAGATTGTTTCATTCTTCTAAAACATTTAAGAATGAAGTGAATATGTCTAACCACATGGTTTTTAGCAGATTTCTCTTAAGGGAAATCAGCTTTTGAGGTCGTACTCATAACGCGAGTTTCGAAAAATTTCTTCAAATGTCCATCGATCCTACCCAGGAGATGACGAAAATGAGGTCCGTTCAAAATTATATAAATATATATATATATATATATATATATATATATATATATATATATATTTATATATATTTCTCTGTTAACGCTCTAGCGGTCGCAATTTTTGTTTGATCGTTGCCAAACTCGGAATTTAATCGTTTTATGTAAAAAGGAAGATCAAGTTCGTTAATGGCCGAGATCGGATGAGTGGGAGGGGGGGGTTTAGAGGGGGGATTTTTGAAAATTCAAAATATCTCCTTTATTATGCGTCGGATCGAAAAATTGTATAAAATAAATCTTATTGCAAATTAAATTTACTATAAATATTGTTCTATACATTTATTCTGTATCTTGAATATTAACCGAGATATTTGCATTTGTATTCTGCATTGGTCGGCAGGAGTGAGCTGTTTGGTACTTTCCGAAGAGAGCTCTGGCGGCCGTTTTCGTAACTATTCGTCCCTAGTGTATAAGTTTAGTGATCCCTTACTACTTACTACACTTGTTATTGGGCAGATTTCTCTATTGTAAAATTTCACGTGGGAAATCTGCTTAGTTTACGCAGCCTCTGCGTGACGGACTTTTCTGGATTAAATGTGGTCAAATGTCTTCCCAACTATTAATCTTTGGTTTTTATTGCCTAATTAACGAACCTTAATTCTTATTAATTGTTATTTTTAGGCCGAGGAACTCCTCGCCTCTGCCAAGATAGCTAATTCTTCTGAAGAACAATATGTGCTCTTAGATCTTGTCAATATCTAGAGAAATCAAATCGTTTTTGAGAGCCTCCAAGTAATTCTTTATTTTTTGTTAAATATTCTCTACCCTTTATTATAATTCTATTAACTTTCCTCGTATGCAAGGTACTCTTTTAATTCATTCACTCAGTTAAATAGCATTGAATAATTGGCAGATAATTGTTTTATGAGCACTCGAGTGTGTGACTGGTTAAATTTCATTGTAATATATATGAGGACCGTTTTTAGGAAGACAAACAAGACAATTAAAGAAGTTTAGTACTACCTTTCTCAATCAATTCCGAATAAGCAGAACCGCATATTTTAGATATATAAAAGAGTACAATCTTATATAAAAATAATTACTTCTGAATAAAAAAAACATGTTATATATAAACTAAAATACAGTGAAGGTTTTAGGCTTTTTATTTCCTCCAGTACCTATAGTATACAGTATTGTAAAACTAAATCTCTGTTTATGTTTCCATGTTTAAAAAAAAATGTAATCATAAAAATATGTCAATGGCTGAATTCTTACAACGAAATTGTATAATTCTAAAAGCAATAAACATAGTCATTCATTCATATGCAACCCAAATGATAACTGAAATAACAATTATTCCAGGTTTACAAGTAGAACTGCAAAATGACTCAAATGCTAACAGGTTATGATGCAGTGGTCGTACAGTACCTTAGCTATCACCATTTACTGGTTTTGCTTCTAAGCTGTTCTTCGCTTAACAGCGGTACACTGCATAATAAATAGTTGACTCCCTAAAGAGGAACTAAAAGAATAAAATAACGGGCGGAGCGGGATTCAGAACTAATAGCCTCACTTAGTACTTGGTTGTAAGACTTAGTAAAGTGCTTAGTAAAAACTTATTAGAGTGTACTAAGTTGAAAGTTGGTGGGAGTGGGTGAGTAATTCTCTCTTATAGGAATTCTCTAATCCCTTGGGAATGTATCCCTGCTAGCCTCGAGTTCATGTTAATCTCATTGCTCCGGACGGTAACTCAGGATAATCGCTATACTAGCTTATAGTGTAATGGGAGGATAAAGTAGATATTACATGGATCTTAAGTTGGTATAAGGCGACTAACGGGTTCGCCGGTGGTCAGGACAACGGGACAGAGAAAAAGAGATTGAGAGAGAGAGGAGAGAGAGAGAAAAAAAAAGTTAGAAGGCAGTTTAAAAGAAAGATAGATTTTATGAACCACGTCGTAAGATCATAAAGTCTGTCACGCAGGGGCCTCGTAAACTAAGCAGATTTCCCATAGAGAAATTTCACGAGAGCCGAGCAGTTAAGGAAACGGCCGAACTAGCTTTTGGTGGGAAAGTCACTCGTCCGTTAGCCGCCAAGATTTAATAAAAATGTAAATATCTCGGTTAATATTCAAGATAGAGAATAAATGTATATACCAATATTTATAGTAAATTTAATTTGCAATAAGATTGATTCTGTACAATTTTTCGATCCGACGTATAGTAACGGAGATATTTCGAATTTTCGAAAATCCTCCCCTCTAACCCCCCCCCCCTCCAACTGGTCGGATTTCAGCCGTTAACGAACTTGATCTTTTACTTAAAACGACTAAATATCGAGTTTGGTAACGATCAAACAAAAATTGCGACCGCTAGAGCGGTAACAGACAAATATATAGATAGATAGATAGATAGATACAGTTTTGAACGGACCTCATTTTCGTCATCTACTAGGTAGGATCGATGGACATTTGAAGAAAAATTTCGAAAATTCCGTCATGAGTACAACCTCAATTGCTGATTTCACTTTAGGGAAATATGATAATAGCATTTCTATGTAAGGGGAATTTCAGCTATTGAGGTCGTACTTATGACGCGATTTTCCAAAATATTCGATCCTACCCAGATGACGAAAATGAGGTCCGTTCAAAACTGTATATATATATATATATATATATATATATATATATATATATATATATATATAATCGCAATTTTTTCTTAATAATCACCAAACTCGGTATTTAATCGTTTTATGTAAAAAGGTAGATCAAGTTCATTAACGGCTAAAATCGGACCAGTGGGAGGGGGGGTTTAGAAAGGAGATTTTCGAAAATTCGAAATATCTCCGTTACTATACTTCGGATCGGAAAATTGTATAGAACAATCTTATTGCAAATTAAATTTACTATAAATATTTGTATATACATTTATTCTCTATCATGAATATTAATCGAGATATTTGCATTTTTATTGGGTGTAACGGACGAGATACGGTTCCCGCCGAAAGCTAGTTCCGCCGTTTCCGTAACCGATCGGCACTCGTAGGGAGATTTCTCTATTGTATAACGTAGGAAATCTGCTTAGTTTACGCAGCCCCTGCGTGACGAAACTTTTTTTTTGTTTAGTTCCACGACACAGTCGAAAAAGTGTAAGTCATCTTTCCTGGATGGAATCTAATTGGAAATGGGTGGAAGTACGTATTGCATTCGGTAATCAGTTGATGTCGCCTGGTGATGAGATTGCTTGAGATCAGGAACATATTGGAAAACATCGTAATTACCGGTAAATTCACCTTATAATTAATGGAACTTATAATAAGTTGATGTATGTAATAGCTCAAGATTCATACTTCATGAAATGTATTATGAAGCTTCTTGGATTATACAATCTAGATCTAAAATCATCAAAATTGATAGCTAATAACAAAATAAGCATAGGATCGCATTTACTGACGTAACATTAAAAATGCAGTGATGCAGCAGCGCCTCCATCGTAGAAAATGAAAATTAATTACAAATAACCACGTAACAGCTAGTCGTAACAAATAGAGAAAGTAGATTAAACGCTACGCCAGATTCGGTCTTTAGGCGCAAATTAAGATATTCTCTAAACAAATTAATTCTAAAAACTTTCACCTCAGGAATTAATAACACTTAGAGCCCTAATGAGCTATTTACAGAGCATGGCAGTTAAGGATATAGGCCTATAATTATTTTTACGGTTTTAGCATGACGAAAGCGGTTTATCTAGCCATCGAACGTTTTAGTTTCGCGGCTATCATGCGTTCCATCTTAATGGACTTAGGACTTGCAAGTTTGCAAAGGTCTTTACGTGACGCTCAATTATCAAAGCTGTTTATGATGAATTGCTTCGTAACTTTGGTCATCGCCGGCTTAATAATCAAATCAGGAGCTTGCGTCAACTTAAATTCCATTCCGCCTGCTATAAGCATGTATAACATGTCTTATGTCCATCATTCGCACAGAGGCATTACGTTCACTCCTTGCAGTAAAAATATTTGCATTCGTCATCCCATTGCTTTGAAAATAATTACATTGGGTGCCTGGTTATGAAGACTTGAGTGGAATGAGTGTGCCTGCTGACTTCGAAGAAAGAACAGTTATGAAAATTAAGCACGGACCCGAAGTGTTATTTCATTGAGGCTTAACGAGACATCCTCTGCTTAGTTTACGCAGGCCAAGTATGATGGAATTTTAATTTTGGAAGAATAAGACAGAAAAGTATTTCGAAATTTGGGGGTTTCTTTAATTTTATACATGGTAAATGGAAGATGCTCTTCACATTTTTTCTCTATGCCTAACAGGAGAAACAAAATTTGGTAATTTTGTATTTCCTTGTCCCCTCCCCCCTCCAAAGTTATTAAGGACCAGGTAAGGGATTTACCACAAGACTTACGGTAATATAATAGCAAAAGGCATTAAATGGAACATAGAAAATATGCATATAAAGTAAGTGAATTTCATAATTCTAAGGGATGAGCGTCTTAAAATAGATTTGAAAGACATGACTCAGGCTTGAATCACTAAGTAGATCTAGGCTATGTAGAAATGGTCAGGAATTCCTAACCATAGATGATCATAGGAGTAACGGTAGGTCCATAATCCTGAATGTATTGCCATCCATGTCAAGCTGGAAGGGGCCAGTTTATCCATCTTACATATTAAATTGGTTCCTGTGTGTGTGTGTGTGTGTGCCTGAGAGGGCCTTTCTTGTTAAGACGGGCGGCACACGGACAAGGGAGTTTAGGCAAACCACAAAATTAAAAATAAAAAAAAAATTAAAAAAAAACCCGAAACTTGTTTGCAAGAAGAATTTTTCATCCGTAACACAGAACTATTATTTGATCGCGCGGAACTACGAATTGCAGAGGTTTGGAAAAAATCGGTTTTTATATTTCTGAGCGAATATTGTTAAAACTAGGTATATATATATAAAAAAAAACAGGTTCAAATGTTAGTTTTAAGGTTTCTAATGTACTTTAAAAGGAAACACATTTTTTTTAAATGTTATGTTTTTGCGAAATTTTCCAACCTCCTCAATTTTTTTAATTTGTTTAGTAATGAATCATATAGCACATTTAATGACAAATGCAATAAAGCTGTATTCCGATCACTTTTTTTCAAAAATAAGGTAAATTCGTTTATTGTATATCGCTGTGGCACACCTCCATATATGATCAACCACACGAATGGCTCTATTTGACGAATATGACCAACTTATTATAGGTCATGACCATAAAAACGTAGTTTCCTGGCAAACAACAACTTTTGCAACATCCTTGCATTTGACTTAATCCCATACTGGTTATGACATCATGTCGATGTAATTAGCTGTCTGTGTTATCCAACGTAGCGTAGATGGTTGAAATAAAAATGGCTTCCTGTGGATATTTATTAAGGTTATTCCAAGTAATTACTCATTCGGATACGATTAGTAGATAGCCACAACATAGAGCATGCTGACAAAATTCATTTCGTAAACAAATATTGTTACGTTTATTACAAGAATAACAAACGTTGTTTCTTAGAGTTCTTTTGGATTGCAAAACTAAACAAAGACAAACTTTATCAGTTTTTCTCACTGCACAATTTATTTATCAATGCACTACACACTTGGTTAATTATTAACTACTACTCACAGTATGCACTGATAGCTTCACTGTTCTTCTAATTAGACAGTCGAATAACTCACTCACGATCACTGAAGTTCACAAAAACACAGCACTGCACTGATTTTCGCAAAGATAACGGCACTGCACTGTCCTTTACTTAAACACGGCACTATACTGTTCTTTACAGAATCACGGCACAACACTGTTCTTCACATAAAACACTTTACCGCACTGCAACTAAAACGCACTGTTCACTAAAGCTGCACTGAACGCACTGTTGATCACTTGAAGAGAGCTGAGAACTAACTAACTAATTCGGGGCGGGCTGGGTCCCTTTTATAGCTTGGAGGAAAAACATCGAAGGGGAATGCCCAGAAAGTACTAGACGCTAGAGTATGCGATCAGTCCCGGCCCCAGTTGACGGGCACCACTAGTCCTTCCATGTGTCGGCTCCTTTTATCTCCTTCGTACTTCTTAAATATGTCATTAACTATGTTTAGTTTTTCATGTACTTAATTTTCGCAACAATATATATGTCCTAACCTTTCAGAACTACTATAAAACAGCCCATACATAGACACAATAATGAAACATCTCTTACAGACACATATTTTCAAATTTAACTGCAAACTAAAACATTAACCTGAATTTTTGGCATTCTGCTCCTATTATTCAACTAGAGCAACAATATTTTTAGATCTCGTGTCATGAGTTTTAGAATAAGGTGGCTTTAGAAATTATTTTACTTTTAAAAAAGTAAAATAAAAAGTCAGAATCTCAAAATTTATAAATTTAAATATCGTATAAAGACTCAAGTAGATATTCTAAACACAATTTGTTCTTTACATTTCTTCGATAAAACTAATACTAACAAAGATATTGATGAATATATATTTCTACGTTGAAATAAACCCTTTCTACTAGTTGAAAATACGGATTCCTATATAACCAGACTATGCTATATCTTGGGATAGTTAGCTCACAAATATAAAATTTCACCGAATTTCCTCGAACCGTTTTTGAGTGATTGAAAAACAAACCGGCGGACAGACAGACAAGATTTACAGTTTTGATGTCATTGCTCTTAGAATGTTCTGAAATGTGAAAAAAATCTCAGCCGAATTTAGATAGACAATCAGGCAAACCTTAGAGTTTTATTTATATAAATATAACATTTATATATAATATATCACGTTTTTTATTTTACTTTTGAACCCATAACACATTTGTTATATGCTTTATTTTGTTTTCATCCATCCTTGCACATCCTTGAGGACTTGGTGCATCCCACTCATTTCTGCATCGGGCGTTGCTACCGATGATATTTATATGCAAATCTGATGCACTGGACCGGTCGCCAATACACCTTCGCCCACTTTCCTTATTGCTTATTAAATGAACGCATTTAGCGCATACATTGACAGATGGCGCACTCTATTTCATACGCCCATTTTTCAATTTTTAAATACACTTTTTATCCCGCCGACAACTTTCCAACGCCCTGCTTCTAATCTGAAGTTTCACATTTTTACAATAAATTACTTTACAGAAATGTAATAAATAATTTCTCAATTTGTCACTGACTCTTATTTTATTTATTTTTCCCCTCTATAATGGTAACACACGATCTCCTTGTACTTCTTTAGAAATAAATAATTAGAATGTATGGTTGCATTCCATTTTTAATTATTCCATTTGCAAATTATATACAATATTTCCGTTCCAATACATCAAATAGAAAAAAAAGTCCATCAAGAAGCTGCGTAAATTAAGCAGATTTCACTAGCGATAGTACGGCACGCTAGGTATTTCATCTTATCTTAATATACTTTCTATTACTAAATTTACATCAGATTAGTAGAAGTGGGATTTAAAGAAAGCTGAAAACAAGAAGTACAAATACAAATAACTCCTTGAATATTTAAGCTACGAAAAAGTGTATAGAACAACAATTGTGGTACATTAATAGTTTAACAAGATTGGTTCTGTAACATTTTTCAATAAAACCAATATTAACGGAGATATTTTGAATTTAAGAACCCTCCCTCCTAACCATCCCCCTCCCAACCTGGGACGAATTTTAGCAATTAACAACTGTGAACATTGGCATTGAATTAAAGGGAAAAATATTCATTATGGTACAAATCAAATTAAATTTGTCGAGTAAAAAATGTAAAATCTTGATTGATGACGCCGTCACATAACGTATATAAATGTTTTTCACAATGTAAAAGTTCCATGAAAACAATTTTTGGATTTAACCTTGGAACGAGGTGTTTAACGATATAACAGCTTACCGTTAAAAAGAAAGAACAAGTTCGTCAAATGCCGAAATCGGCCGAGTGGGGGGGGAGTTCAGAGGGGAGGTTTTCGAAAACTCATAATATCTCCGTTATTATGCGTGGGATTGAAAAAAGGTATAGAAACAATCTTATTGCAAAATTAATGTTCCATAAATGTTGTTATGTGCGTATTTTTACTATCTTGATTATTAACTGAGATATCCCCTGCCATAACTGAGATATAGTAAGCCTCTCCCCCTTCTAGTCGTGTCATATTAACTATAATCCGTTATATTATGAAGCATAAATACCAAAAAGTCCGTCACGCAGGGGCTGCGTAAACTATGCAGATTTCCCTCGTGAAGTTTTACAATAGAGAAATCTGCTTAATAACAACTGTAGTAGTAAGAAACCTCTAAACCTAAAACATTATTTAGGGCGTAATAACCCAGTAGTTTCTAGCCCCAAAAAAACAGTTGACCTAACCTCTAAACCTATTCACGAGGGACGAATAGTTATGGAAACGGCCGCCAGAGCTCTCTCTAGCCTACTGATGACCACACGCAGAATACAAATGCAAATATCTCGGTTAATATTCAAGATACAGAATAAATGTATAGAACAATATTATAGTAAATTGAATTTGCAATAAGATTTATTTTATACAATTTTTCGATCTGACGCATAATAAAGGAGATATTTTGAATTTTCAAAAATCCCCCCTCTAAACCCCCCCTCCCACTGGTCCGATCTCAGCCATTAACGAACTTGATCTTCCTTTTTACATAAAACGATTAAATTCCGAGTTTGGTAACGATCAAACAAAAATTGCGACCGCTAGAGCGTTAATAGACAAATATATATATACATATATATATATATATATATATATATATATATATATATAAATATATATAAAATTTTGAACGGACCTCATTTTCGTCATCTCCTGGGTAGGATCGATGGACATTTGAAGACATTTTTCGAAACTCGCATCATGAGTACGACCTCAATAGCTGATTTCCCTTAAGGGAAACCTGCTGATATTGTTCTCATTGAACTTATACGCTTGGTACGTTTTGAGATAAATGCGTTTACGCAGCCCCTGCGTGACGGACTTCTTTGTATCTTTTTGGTTGCAGCCTTTCGTAAACTCCTACTTGTATTCGACCGATTTTCACTTTTAAGGACATCAGTCACTCGGACGTTTTGGCCTATACATGGAAAAATGATTGTCGACTTTGTCATGGAACATGTGTGTAACATCAATAGCTAATTGCCATCAAAGGAAATCCGCTAAAAGGGTCGTTTGAGTCCTGAGCGCCGCAAGAGAGTGAATCGGAAGAAGTTGGTGCCTGGAGTGAAGGAGCTTGTGTAGACAGGCAGTGGGTTAGTCATTTCGCATTGTATATGCAGGTTGCCATGGAGAGGGTATGCTATGCTCTATACAACAGCTGTTGTCTTGTCAACCTTGCAACACAGACAGCAGTGCATGGCGACTTAAATCAAGTACAGGCAGAGCAACTCCTAAATGCACAAGATTTACTTAGTGGTATGGGTGTAAACAACTTTTGCTGCATGCATTTTTGTCGTGTAACGATGTATAAAGAAAGTCGACTCTCGCTAACACGAACCTCGATAACACGAAATCCTCGATATCACGAATTATTTTTAATCCCCTTGGAAAAACCTGTCTAACACGAAGAAATTACCATACGTAACACGAACTAATTTTCCGGTTATATTTTACCTCTATAACACGAAGAGAGACAAAAATTACCTCTGTAACTCGAAGTTCAGTAGATAATACGAATTTGTTTAGCGCATTAAATCTACATCACGATGTTCTCAGAATGGATTTGTTTAACACGATATCCCGGCGTTCAGGTTGCAGCCTGTCGGTGAGTTATAACCGGCGACAAGAGCCTTTAGTCTGTTTGAAGACTCCTCTTGTTTCTGTTTACTTTGTGTGGAGCGTTTTGATTTATGTAGTGTCGACTGTTTGTTCGTGAAATATTCGAGAATGAGTGCGAAAAGACAACCCAAGGCATTGACTGTTGGTGAAAAGTTACAAATGATAAAGCTGGTGAACGAAGTGGTAAAGAAGAAAGACATCGCTACCAAGTTTAATATTCCAGGTAGTACGCTATCAACAATTATAAAAAAACAGGTAGAAATTGAAAAGCGGGCAAACGAAGGTAATATTAAATGTAAGCGGAAGAGATTAGCTGAATTTCCTGATGTCGAAGAGTGCATGACGAAGTGGTTTAAGCAATGAAGAGACAAAAACATTCCTCTTGGGGGTCCGATAATTAGAGAAAAGCCCGAAAACTTTGCAAAATCTCTTGGTCACTTTTGGTTTCTGTGTTTTACCGTTTTTTTTTTAATTATGTATATGTTCATCTTTTAATTCATTTAAATATTAAGATTATGTAGATCTGTAGAAGATGTAGGGAATAAATCACAGTACATGTTTTTTACCTCTGTAACACGAATTTTCATTTAGTTCACCTCTATAACTCGAACTATGTCTAAGACCAACTATACATAACACGAACAAAAATGGCAGTCCCGTGGAATTTCGTGATAGCGAGAGTCGACTGTACTTTCCGTGGACCTAAGTCCGTAACGCAGGAGCTATGTTAACTAAGCAGATTTCCCACTTACTGGTACGACATACTATACTGATCCCTTCTCACAACATAATTTCTATTTCCGTATAATAATCCGATGAACATAAGTTAACTGAAGGATGATAATAAGAAAGTACAAATGACTCGCTTAATATCTGAGTAAAGAAAAGTCCGTCACGCAGGGGCTGCGTAAACTAAGCAGACTTCCCACATGAAGTTTTACAATAGAGAAATTTCACGAGAGCCGAGCCAGTCAAAGAAACGGCCAAACTAGCTTTTGGCGGGAAAGTAACTCTCGTCCGTTAGGCTCCGAGATTAAATTAAAAACAATTCAATCTCAAAAAAAAACAAAACAAGAACACAAAAGATGGACTTACCGTTAATGATAGCAGCGCTCTGAACACTTATTACACCACTAAATAGTACCACAGAATATTCATTATTTGTAAGACTTAATACTGCTGTGAATATTAAGTAAACAAATAAAGGGCAAGTCAAATGGTAAGAACCTTCCTGATAGCAAACAGCCTGAGTTCTAAACAATCAGGTTAGCCAGTTTTTACCGGAAATAAAAGCAATTACGGAAATATATTTGAATATAAGTTATAAATTTAATTCATATAACTATTTATTATATCTGGTACTGTAATTAATAATAGAACGCAACCTACAACGCAATACGGCTGGATTGTAAACAAACAGGTTAGCCAACCTTGTAGTGCAGAACATACAATTAAAGAAATATATATGAATATAAAATATTAATTTTATTGGAAAATATTTATTATAGTTAGTGGAGTAATTTAAAATGAATCAAAATAATTTCTATCTCAATCACTCAGATTTATATAGTCCAAGAAAAAGGGGGGGGGGGTGCAACAGAACGTATTTTTTTGTACCTCGTAAAATAAAGCTTTGTTGAAACCAAGATTTTGTATTAGACCTAATAATGAGGTGGTTCATTAGATATCAGCTTATTATTATTTATGTCCCTAGTAGGAGTAGGGATTTACTGAAAGCGGAACTCATTACAAAAAATACAAATATCTCGGTTAATACTCATTATACGGCAAATATGTATAGAACAATATTTATAGTAAAGGTAATTTGCAATAAGATTCATTGTATACAATTTTTCCGTATAGTAACGGAGATATTTCGAAAATCCTTCCCTCTAAACCCCCTTCCCACTGGTCCGATTTCAGCCGTTAACGAACTTGATCTTTCTTTTTACATAAAACGACTAAATTTCGAGGTTCGTAACGATCAAACCGAAATTGCGACCGCTAGAGCGGTAACAGACATATATATATAGTTTTGAACGGACCTCATTTTCGTCATATGCTAAATAGGATTGATGGACACTTGAAGAAAAAGGTTGAAAATTCCGTCATGAGTACAACCTCAATAGCTGATTTCCCTGAAGGGAAATCTGCTAAAACAAGAACGCTAGAACGTTAATAGATGTATGTGTGTATATATATATATATATATATATATATATATATATATATATATATATACATATGTATATAAAATTTGGAACTGGCCTTATCTACTAAGTAGGATTGATGGACATTTGTGGAATTTTTTTGAAAATCGCAACATGTGTCCAATCTAAATAAAAATCACTAAAATGCATGAAATTATTAAAATTGAGATTCACCCAGATAAATTACCGCGACATACGTGATCTTTTGACTTCAATATTAATTTTTTAAAAGCAGAAACATATCACGAGAATAGTAAATATATTCCTCTCGCCCTCCATATCCTAAACTAATCGCAAATGTCTGTTATCCCTTAAATGTATTTAATGCTTTACTTGAAAGAATTTAATCGCCCTAATTACGAAGCTTGAAAACATTAAATAAATAAATATAAAATAACTCAGAAAATCCGTGGCCCTCACGAACTTAACACAAGAAAAGAAGAACTCATAATTTGTGAAGGCTATGTATTGGACATACTCGACTGATATTTCTAGAAAAATCAACACGAACTAATTAAGTTAAACATAACTGATTGACTGTAAACAACGCGATTATTTAAAAATCCGTCACGCAGGGGCTGCGTAAACTAAGCAGGTTTCCCACGTGAAGTTTTACAATAGAGAAATTTGACGAGAGCCAAGCAGTTAAGGAAACGGCTGAACTAGCTTTAGGCGGGAAAGTCACTCGTCCGTTAGCTGACCAGATTTAATAAAAATTCAAATATCTAGATTAATGTTCAAGATAGAGAATAAATGTATATAACAATATTTATATTAAATTTAATTTGCAATAAGATTGATTCTGTACAATTGATACAACGTATAATAACGGAGATATTTCGAATTTTCGAAAATCCTCCCCTCTAAACCCCCCCTCCCACTAGTCCAATTTCAGCCGTTAGCGAACTTGTTTTTTTCTTTTTACATAAAACGACTAAATATAGAGTTTGGTAACGATCAAACGAAAATTGCGACCGCTAGAGGAGTAACAGACAAATATATATATATATATATATATATATATATATATATATATATACACACACACAGTTTTGAACGGACCTCATATTCGTCATCTCCTGGGTAGGATCGATGGACATTTGAGGAAATTTTTCGAAACTCGCGTCATGAGTACGACCTCAATAGCAGATTTCCCATAAGGGAAATCCATTCACAGAAACTATTCACAAATATTTAAAGACGATACACATTTATTCAAAAACCTAAGGAACTTATGTTTTTAGTTTTACTGCTACATTTTTCCCGTTTATTGGATATACATATTAATATATATATATATATATATATATATATATATATATATATATATATATATATAAATATACATATGGGGAAAGGGGGGCTTTAGAGGAGGGGAATTTCGAAATATCTCCATTATTATTGTCGCATCGAAAAAAGGTATGGAACATATCTTACTGAATTATTATTAATATTAACCGAGATATTTGGATGTTTTAGTTTTCAGACTTCAGTAAATTACCCCTTCTACTATCAATGAGCTGTTATATCATGAATCACTTTGTTCGGAGCTTAAATATCAAATATTATTTTCATTGACCTTTTACTGTGTGAGAGGTACAGGCAAATACTTTGTGTGATGACGTCACTATTTTAAGATTCTATATTCTGAACTCGAAACTGATTCATTCAACACTAAAGATCATATTAGTTGGAGGGCGAAATCGGACCCAGGATAGGGGGAGGGGCATGCCAAAACTAAAAATATCCTTGTTATTATGAGTCGGATCGAAAAATGTTATAGAACTAATGTTGTTAAGCCGTTAATGATCTATAATTATTGTTCGATACATTTTTTATTAACTCAAACATTAGGCGAGTTATGAGCACTTTCTTCTTTTCAGCCTCCCACTTGGGAAATCTGCTTAGTTTACGCAGCTCATGAGTGATGGTCTTTTTAGTTAATCCAGATTAGGATATCGATTCCTCTATCGCCCAGAATCTCTGGAGGATCCTGTTATAAGGTACGAGAGCTATATCCTGGAGCCTGGTGGGAAGGAAGCTGGAGAAAGTGGAGCCCTGCCAGGTGCAAGGTCGGTGCTGGCCGCTATACACCTGGTAGCTAGGGGTCAAGGTTCGGACGGAGCTCCAGTCACCTTGTCTGACTCATCCAGTCTCGAGAAGGGCACTCGTCACCTTCCTGAGAAAGTAATAAGTAATGCCAACAGCCCGGCACGATCAACAACACTTACTTGACTATCCAATAATCAGGATCACTATAATAAACTGCGCAGATAAGCAATTGATCGTGTGTGTTAAGTACAAGAATAACTGTAAATATAGGTTGAGAAGAGAACAATAATGTATCGTACTAATGCGTATAAAATCTGCTTAGTTTTCGCAGCTTGTGGGTGGCGGTTTTAGCAGATTTCCCGTAAGGGAAATCAGCTATTGAGGTCAACAATCACTCAAAAAATTTCTTCAAATGTCCATCGATCCTACCCAGGAGATGACGAAAATGAGGTCCGTTCAAAATAATATATATATATATATATATTATTTTTTTTTATTTGTTTCCTTCCTATAGTAACCCTATAAGAAGGCCGTTTATTAGTTTCTGCATGTCC
Source organism: Riptortus pedestris (assembly GCA_019009955.1). Lineage (NCBI taxonomy): Eukaryota > Metazoa > Arthropoda > Insecta > Hemiptera > Alydidae > Riptortus > Riptortus pedestris. Next base: position 141,409,988 of record CM032232.1, read on the forward strand.
CATGCAAGTTAGCTTATCACATGCATTTGTAGTGGGTTACAATTAATTTGTACATAAATTATTTCAAAAGTATGAGATACATATATAAAGAATTAACAATAACAACGTTAAATTAAAGAAAAACATATAAAGAGAAGATTATTACTCTTAAAAGAAAAAAAAAATGAATATTCATAAATATTTTAAGTATTGTAGTTGTATCAGCCATAATAAGTATTTAACCGATTAATTGTATTAAAAGCATGTTCTGCGAATTGTTTAAAAGCATTATTATGTTTTAAAAATAACTTGTCTTCTTCTAATGGAAATTTGCCTTTTTTTTGTTCTATGTCTTGTTTTAGTTTTTGTCGTTCGTTAGTCAGTAGTCTGCAATCGTATATTAAGTGTTGACTTGTTTGTGGAGTTGAGTAATCACAGGGGCAAGTATTGTTGTCTTTTATGTTAAATCGTTGGTAGTAAGAGTTCAGTGTACCATGTCCTGTTACTAATTGTGTAATGTAAAAGTCTGTCTGTATGTATTTACTGTTGAAATATGTGTTAATGTTTGGAACTGAAAGATTTCTCATTATCTAATCACGGTGGTATTGTGTTATCAGTATGCAAATTTCTCTATTGTAAAACTTCACATGGGAAAATCTGCTTAGTTTACGCAGCCCCTGCGTGACGGACTTTTCATATTCTTTTTCAGTGCTGGAAATTCACCAATAGGCAATAAAAGCTTGATCACATTTTCTAGTAACTCTACACTGTCCTCCATCTTGGATCATATGATATATATATATACACACACACACACGCACGCACGCACGCACGCACGCACGCACGCACGCACGCACCCACACACACACACACACACACACACACACACACACACACACACACACACACACACACACACACACACACACACACACATATATATATATATATATATTTCTGTTAACGCTCTTGTGGTCGCAATTTTTGTTTGATCGTTACCAAACTCGGAATGTAATCGTTTTATGTAAAAAGTAAGATCAAGTTCGTTAATGGCTGAAATCGGACCAGTGAGAGGGGGGATTTTTGAAAATTCAAAATATATTTTGCGTCGGAACGAAAAATTGTATACATCAATCTTATTGCAAATTAAATTTACTATAAATAATGTTCTATACATTTATTCTGTATCTTGAACATTAACCAAGATATTTGCATTTATATATTGTGTGTGTGGTCGGCAGGAGTCGGCTATGTTCGGGACTTTTCGCCAAGAGCTAGGGCGACCGTTCCCGTATCTGTTCGTCCCTCGTGAATAGGTTTATTAGAGATTCCTTACTACTAGAGTTGTTATTAGGCAGCTTTCTCTATTGTAAAACTTCACGTGGGAAATCTCCTTAGTTTACGCAGCCCCTGCGTGACGGACTTTTTATTTAATGGATGTCCCATTTGTGCAGCTAAATTTAAAGAACTGCAAGAAATATAAGTAACTATTGTATCAAAGAAAAGGGTATAAATGTAAGTATCTTAGAAATGTATCTACAATACGTGGCCACACAAAGTACTCCTTACATAATTAAGTGGGGTGAACGTCTGTGCGCTTCCCCATAAAAGCCCCTTCCTCTTGGGCGCTTTCAGAGTTATGTGCACTGTAAAGGAACTGGAGAATGTGTTTTATGAGCGATCAAATAATAAATGCTGCTGCGGAAGAATTAACAGGCAAATAAACCATAAAAATTTGAAAAGACCTACTTCGTTTTTTATTTATTTATTGGAGCTTAGCAGCTTTAGCGATATTGCTCTAAACAAAAGCAAGATGACTTCTTCGTTTTCGTCATCAATTATATGGGACCTTGCGAGTTTGAAGGAAGGCTTAAATAACTTCGTTATGTGTACAACATCAATAGCTTAACGGCATTGTGAAATATCAGCCGTTATCAAAATCTGTCATGAATTACAGTGATTCTGAGTTTATGCCTTTACACCCCCTCCCCTGGTCAAATAACAAAAGTCCGTCACGCAAGGGCTGCGTAAACTAAGCAGATCTCCCACGTGAAGTTTTACAATAGAGAAATCTGCCTAATAACACCTGTAGTAGTAAGAAACCTCTAAACCTATTCACGAGGGACGAATAGTTACGAAAACGGCCGCCAGAACTCACGGCGGAAAGTCCGAACATAGCCACTACTGCCGAGCACACGCAGAATAGAAATGCAAATATCTCAATTAATATTCAAGATACAGAATAAATGTATAGAACAATATTTATAGTAAATTTAATTTGCAATAAGATTGATTCTGTAATCTTTTTCAATCCGAAGTATAGTAACAGAGATATTTCGAATTTTCGAAAATCCTCCCCTCTAAACCCCCCCCTCCCACTGGTCCGATTTCAGCCGTTAACGAACTTGATCTTTCTCTTAAACATAAAACAACTAAATATCGAGTTTGGTAATGATCAAACAAAAATTGCGACCATTAGAGTGGTAACAGACAAGTATATTTATTTATATATATATATATATATATATATATATATATATATATATATATAAAGTTTTGAACGGACGGGTGTGTGACTTCCTCCACGAACCTGATCTGTAACTATACTTTTATGTGTGTGTGTGTATGTATATATATATATATATATATATATATATATATATATATAACGTTCAATGTAGGACTCTTGATATTGATTGAATTCTATAAGAGGCTGATTGTCAACAGGTGTCCATTGCATAGAAGTGCATTGCTGGAGCATGACCTAGATAGAAGGATCTGTAATATCCAGGAAATGGATCGTCTTTCTCTAAGCGGCCATTAAAGGATTTCTCCAGTTGTCTCCAGCCTTTTATCTCGCCGCTTTTTCCACTGTTCTCGAGGGCCTGATCATTCCCTCCAGTGGCCGAGAACCTCCTCCCTTCCAGAACCTGCTCTGCCTTATCTTATCACTCATCTCATCCAGCTACTGTCACCCCTTGTCTTTCACGACTGCAGTCAGGTCGGTCGCCGTATATGTTAAGGCGTGGGCTTTAAGTCACTAGGAAGTCTTTTTGGGTACGGGCAAGAGAATTTATTTGGGGAAGGGCAAGGTTAATTCCAGCTGAAAGACCATTTCAAGAAACAGAGCCGGACCCCTGAAAGGTTGCTTGCTTCCTTTGACTTGAGAAAGTCAGCCACGCAGAGGTTGCGTGAACTAAGTACATTCCCTACGTGCTGGTATAACATACTGGTGATCCACATATCCAAGATCCATACAGTACTTACTCCCGCCCCCGTTGTTAGCAACTAACGGAGGCCAGAGCTGACCTAACAGTGGATTAGACAGTAAGTGCCGGTGTACAACAGGGCTATTACCTCAGCACACTCCTGTTTGCAGTTCCGCCATGTTTTATTTACTGCTAAGCCCTCATAAACCTTTCCTCTGTCTCACAACTACACCAGTCTCTCGTTAATATTAAGCAGCCGTCAAAAATGGGAGCTCGAGATATCTCAGTCCCGGAACGAGGCTTTATTTTTTTCATTTATTTAGAGACATAAAAAAACGTCCGCGTGCTGGTATAGCACACTTGTGTTTCATCTCATCACAAATTCTCTATTTCTATGTAAAAAAACACAGATGAGTAGATGAAAGCCGAAAACAAGAAATTACAAATAACTCGCTTAATATTTGAGTTACGAACAAATGCATGAAACAACAACTGTGAAACATCAATAGTTTAACAAGATTGGTTCTTTAACATTTGCGATACGACTCATGTTAAGGAAGGTATTTTGAATTTTCAATCATCCCTCCTATGACACCCACATTCACCTCTGATTTCGGATCTTTAATATGTATTAATACAGTTAAATACGGAGTATGATGTTGAAGAAATAAATATTTTTAATTCTGGTCCGTAAAATGTGAATTGATGTCATCACGAATGTTTTGCAAGTATATCACACAGTAAACATTCATTAGATAACAATATTTGGCATTTTAGCTTTCAATAAAATGGTTCATAATATAACAGCTTCGTGCTAATATGACATGAGTAGGAGTGGGGGTTTACTGAAGGCTAAAAACTAAAAAAATACAAATATCTTCGTTATAATAAAAAATAGAAAATAAATGCATATAACATTATTGATAGTATATTTCAGTTGCAATACGTAAGGTTGGTTCTATACAATATTTTGATTCGAAGCATAATAACATAGATATTAAGAATATTCGAAGTAACCCCTCTAAGCCCTACCGAAGCTGATCGTCAATTTTGCATAAAACGTATAAATGTAGAGTTTGGTAACGAATAAACAAAAATGGACAAATATATTAATAGATATATATAAATGAGCACAATTCCGAACGGCTGTCATTTCCGTCATTTCCTGGGTAGCTCGGTGGACATTTGAGGAAATGTATCAAAAATCACGTCATGAGTATGATCTCAATAGCTGATTTCGACAAAGGAAAATATGCTAAAAGATAACGGTCACTATATATATTAGAAATAAAAGATAATGTTCCATAATCAACTATCTCAGTTGTAATATCATTTAAAGTATCTTCGTAAGTAAAAGTCTGCATACAGATACTAGCTTGACCGTCTGTGTTCCCAACTATTGAGAAATGGTTTTATAACACTCTTGGCCACAGCTTATGTTAACCTGTTCTATCGTCATTCTTCATGGTTGGCTCTGCAGAAAGAAACTAGAAACTTTTGCATGTCCTTTTGGCCAATAGGAGATTATCACCTGATAAATCTCGAACAGGAAGAACTAGACTAAAATTTACTTTCGGAGAATCAACGTATGGAACATCTTATTTCAAACTTAAATACGAAAAGATGTTTTCAAAGGGCCTTTATTATAGGAGATACATGCAAACGTCATCAATTAAGATTTTACTGTTCTGATCCAATAATGTATATTTTATCTATGCTACACAGAATATTTAACTTTTTTATTCAACAATAAAGATCAGTTAATGGCTGAGATAGGGAGGCGGGGGTCATAGAATGTGAGGAAGGATTCAGTAATTCAAAATATCTCCGTTATTATGAGTTTAATCGATTTTTTTTTTTAGAAATGATCTTGTTAATATACTTATGCTCTACGGAGTATGAATGATTCATGTTTACGTAACTCAAATTTTAAGGGAGTTATTCGTACTTCCAGCTAATAACAATCCCATAATAATACTCATCAAATTTTGACTTAGGAATAGAAAATATACAGTCAGACGACATTGTGTGCCATAGTGTGTCATAGCAGCACGAGGGAAATCTGCTTAGTTTAGACAGCCCGTGCATGATGGACTTTTGTATTATTTTATGAATTCAATTCTTCCAATTGTTATTAAAAGGTGGCAAGAGATTGAATCTATGAACGTTGCTAAATACCTTAAAAGCGGAGATTAGATGGTTATAATAGGGATAAGGCCGGGGTCATGGAACAGCCAACTTCCGCTCTGGGAAACTTAATCTGGCGGAATAATCTAGGGGGGACCGGAAGTCTGGGTATAGCGCCCTCTATGGGAACCTCCGGAGAATCTGCGAATCTCCAACATCCCCAGCTATGATGACCGTAATGGTGGGAGATCCCACAACTATTATATGTATTTAGCAGCCGACTAACAACAAGGTGAAAGGTTTCAATCGCCGCCGAATGCGTCATCAGTGCAAGGTTGAGGCTGAGAAACAGGAGATGCCAAGTTCATTGATATTGCTACATTGGAAGTACATTCAACTTCTCACGAGGCCAACTTCAGTCATGCTTTGCCTTGTCTTACAGCTTATAGATATCCTTCCCACAGATCCCCATTAGAGTTGCTAAATTCATTGATAACTTCGTCAAGAAAGGCGTCGTGCTATGCATTCGCTTCTTTGTTTATAGATATCCAACTCCAAAAAGTTAGTAACACAATTTACACTTATATTTTGAGAGCAAATTCAAATGTTGAGATTCATCTTCAGTCCTGCGTTGCCTTGTCTTCTCCAGCTTCTAGATACTCTACTCCATACAGTTGCTAAATACATTTTACCCTTTACTTTAGATGTACTTTACCAACAAATACGTGGAAATCTTCTCAATACAATGAACACATTATTGTCTCTCAAAAAAAAAAAAAACCCACACAGACAACTCTCCATACCTCCGTGGAAAGTAAACAACTTAATGACCGCCCTCAGAATATCAATTTAAAAAAAAAAAAAAAAATACAACAACCAAACTTTACCCAATTACTTGTTCAAAACACACTTCAACTTACGGATCCAAAACTACCTACCTAAAACTATTCACCACTGAATTGGATAGAGCTGCTAAGATCTTTTGTTTGCTTTGCTGAGGGTACATTCAATCTCTTGTAAAATCATCTTCAGTCCCGCTTTCCCTCATCTTCTTTTGCTTATAGATATCTTACTCCAAAGAGTTATCTAAGTCCACTGATATTTGCATTTTGAGAGTACATACACGGTATTATGAGATCATCTGCAGTCCAGTTTGTGAGATCATCTTTTGCAGATCATCTACTCCACATAGTTGCTAAGTACACTATTTCTATTTTGAGAGTACATTCACGCTCTTGTGAGATCATCTACAGTTCAGTTTGTGAGATCATCATTTGCTTATAGATATCCTACTTGAAATAGTTGCTAAGTACACTGATATTTCAATTTTGAGAGTTTATTCACGCTCTTGTGAGATCATCTACAGTTCAGTTTGTAAGATCATCATTTTCTTATAGATATCCTACTTCAAATAGTAGCTAAGTACACTGATATTTCGATTTTAGAGTTCATTCATGCTCTTGTGAGATCATCTACAGTTCAGTTTGTAAGATCATCATTTTCTTATAGATATCCTACTTCAAATAGTAGCTAAGTACACTGATATTTCGATTTTAGAGTACATTCACGCTCTTGTGAGATCATCTACAGTTCAGTTTGTAAGATCATCATTTTCTTATAGATATCCTACTTCAAATAGTAGCTAAGTACACTGATATTTCGATTTTAGAGTTCATTCACGCTCTTTTGAGATCATCTACAGTCCAGTTTTTGAGATCATCTTTTGAGAAGAGATGTCTTACTTCAAATAGTAACTAAGCAACATGAAAAATTTCGTTTTCGATTTTATAAAATTAATATTTTGTATTCTCTTGCAATGTATGCAAAAAGTTCATGGACATACTTTTTGAGATCATCTTATCTTTTCACTTGATATGATCATATTTTGATAGATAACTACCATTTAAGATGCCTTTGCTAAGTACACTGATGTCCCAATTTTGAGAGTTCATTCACGCTCTTTTGAGATCATCTACAGTCAAGTTTGTGAGATCATCTTTTGATAAGAGATGTCTTACTCCAAATAGTTGCTAAGTACACTGATGTCCCAATTTTGAGAGTTCATTCACGCTCTTTTGAGATCATCTACAGTCAAGTTTGTGAGATCATCTTTTATATACTATTTCAAGGTCGCCATCAGTCCAGCTTTGCCTTGTCTCCTTCTTTTTTAGATATCCAACTCCATAGAGTTGCTAAATTCAATGATGTTGTTTCCTTGAGTGTTCATTCACACGAGGTCATCATAAGGGTTGTTATGTCTGGAGTTATTTTTGTAAACGGAAGGTACTCCATAGCTTCTATAATCTTTTGTATTACTTTATTGTTTTTTTTTTTGAGATTAGATTTTATTTTATTGAGCATATTACAGTCTGCATTTAAATGCATTTGGTAAAGTGCGATATGTACAATACAATAGTTCCTCCATCACTCTTGACAGTAGCCATACCCCTTCACCACAATGAGAGGAGCAGCCTCTTTCACTTTACACTTATAGGAGATCTCTACATTGTCTCTTATGAATATTAAGGGAATTAGGTTATGAAGGGTGTGGTTTGTAACATAATATGGAGCATCTACTATGGTGCGCAGGACTTTGGATTGGAAAGTCTGGATGCGTCTGATGTTCGAAGGTTTTGCTGTACCCCACACTTCTATTCCCTATATCCATATCGGTTTTAGTATTACTTTATGGTGGGTACATTCAACCTGTTAAGATCATCATCAGTGCTTCTTTGCATTGTTTTCTTCTGGCAGATTTGCATTGTTTTCTTCTGGCAGATATCCTACTCCATAGACTTGCTAAATTCATTGATGTCGCTTCATTTTGTGTTCATTCTCACGAGGTCAACTTCATTCCTGCTTTACCCTGCCTTCTTCTGCTTATAGATAGCCTACTACATAGAGATCTTCCATGGAGACGAACTTTTATTAGAATCAGATTGACGAGGAAGATTAAACACTATTCTTTGATCAAAGTCCACCCTTTTGAAGACATGAGATAGAATGATGAAGAAATCTTTGAGGTCTGTCTATAAAGAAGAAGTACAACAAAGAACAGCAATAGACAGTAGTACGCTTTGACAATGCTGCTCAGAGCTGCGAAGAGACCTGAAGGCCCAAGCAGAGAGAATGTGGGTTCAGTTCCATATGTCGAAATGCTTGAGGGCCATTTGATAACAATGTTGTGATAACAAAGAGGTATGAATAAGCACGCATGCTCCAACAATAAGTTACAGAAGACCTCTTTGTAATGAGACTCCCTTTAGGCCCGAAGCAGTCCGTCAAATGCGCTTAACACTAAAAAACAATTCGCGCAGGGCCTGATTAAAATAAGCGAATTTCCAATACGAGGAAATGAAACACGACGGCGTCTTTGTGAGTCAGATAATATCTTGCTCAAATTGTTTTTCCTCTCTTTCCTCAGAGTATTGTTTATGTGACATGAGTGGGACTGGTGGTTTACTGAAGGCTGGAAACTAAACAACTTGCCAATACCTCGCCCTATATTCAAGATATAGAAAATTGCTTAAGTGGTTTAATACATCAGAGTATTGTTTATGTGACATGAGTAGGATTGGTGGTTTACTGAAGGCTGGAAACTAAACAACTTGCCAATACCTCGCCCTATATTCAAGATATAGAAAATTGCTAAAGTGGTTTAATATATCAGAGTATTGTTTATCTGACATGAGTAGGACTTGTGGTTTACTGAAGGCTGGAAACTAAACAACTTGCCAATATCTCGCCCTATATTCAAGATATAGAAAATTGCTAAAGTGGTTTAATATATCAGAATATTGTTTATATGACATGAGTAGGATTGGCGGTTTACTGAAGGCTGGAAACTAAACAACTTGCCAATACCTCGCCCTATATTCAAGATATAGAAAATTGCTAAAGTGGTTTAATATATCAGAGTATTGTTTCTCTGACATGAGTAGGATTGGTGGTTTACTGAAGGCAGGAAACTAAACAACTTGCCAATATCTCGCCCTATATTCAAGATATAGAAAATTGCTAAAGTGGGGTTTAATATATCAGAGTATTTGTTTATCTGACCATGAGTAGGACTGGTGGTTTACTGAAGGCTGGAAACTAAACAACTTGCCAATATCTCGCCCAATATTCTAGATATAGAAAATTGATAAAGTGCTTTAATATATCAGAGTATTGTTTATATGACATGAGTAGGATAGGTGGTTTACTGAAGGCTGGAAACTAAACAACTTGCCAATACCTCGCCCTATATTCAAGATATAGAAAATTGCTAAAGTGGTTTAATATATCAGAGTATTGTTTATCTGACATGAGTAGGACTGGTGGTTTACTGAAGGCTGGATACTAAACAACTTGCCATACCTCCGCCCTATATTCAGATAATAGAAAATTGCTAAAGTGGTTTAATATATCGAAGTATTTGTTTATCTGACATGAAAGGAATTGGCGGTTTACTGAATGGCTGGAAACTAAACAACTTGCCAATACCTCGCCCTATATTCAAGATATAGAAAATTGCTAAAGTGGTTTAATATATCAGAGTATTGTTTATCTGACATGAGTAGGACTGGTGGTTTACTGAAGGCTGGATACTAAACAACTTGCCAATACCTCGCCCTATATTCAAGATATAGAAAATTGCTAAAGTGGTTTAATATATCAGAGTATTGTTTATCTGACATGAGTAGGATTGGCGGTTTACTGAAGGCTGGAAACTAAACAACTTGCCAATACCTCGACCTATATTCAAGATATAGAAAATTGCTAAAGTGGTTTAATATATCAGAGTATTGTTTATATGACATGAGTAGGATAGGTGGTTTACTGAAGGCTGGATACTAAACAACTTGCCAATACCTCGCCCTATATTCAAGATATAGAAAATTGCTAAAGTGGTTTAATATATCAGAGTATTGTTTATCTGACATGAGTAGGACTGGTGGTTTACTGAAGGCTGGATACTAAACAACTTGCCAATACCTCGCCCTATATTCAAGATATAGAAAATTGCTAAAGTTGTTTAATATATCAGAGTATTGTTTATGTGACATAAGTAGGATTGGCGGTTTACTAAAGGCTGGAAACAAAACAACTTGCCAATATCTCGCCCTACATTCAAGATATAGAAAATTGTATATAATTGCATTTATACATCATAAACGTTCATTAAGATTAGTTGTATACACATTTTCGATCCGACTTATAATATCGATGATATTTTGAACAAAAGAATTTTTCGAAAATCACGTTATGAGTACAATATTAATAGCTCATATCACTTCGGGGAAATGTGCTAAAATTGCGAGAAGCACCAGCTAAAGTTGGTGACGCATAGTATAAAGTTAGAGAAAATATTGTTACGTTTATTAAAAAAATAATAAACTTCCATTATTAGGGTTCGTTTGGCTTGCAAAATTAAACTTATCAAACTCATGACGTTATTATCACTGCACATTTTAATTTGACGAAGCTTTACAGGACTTTTGCACGTTTGGAAAATTATTCTTCGCCACTAATCACAATATGTACTGAAACTTTACTTCTTATTGAACAGCACAACAGCTCACAATCACACGAATCACTGATGTTCCTTAAACACGGCACTGCACTGTTGTTCACTAAGCCCTGTACTGAAACTAGAAAAGTACGTCACTCAGGGGCAGCGTAAACTAAGCAGATTTCCCATGTGAACTTTTACAATACAGAAATCTCCATACTGGTAACACAAAACCACCATGATTAAATACAAACGGTAATAAGAAACTTTTCAGTTAATTAAAATAAATTCCCTACTAAAACGGCTTTTGAATTGTAAGAATAATTTATATTTTAATAACTCAAATTTTAGTAGTCCAAGAACTAAAGAAGGGGGGGGGCGGATGAACAGAATGTATTTGCATAAATCTCACAAAGTAAGGAAGGTAAGGTAAGGTTAGAAGAAGCTTCCACCAGACCCGAACAGTTAACGGAAACGGCCGAACTAATCCGAACATACCCCTCCACCACATGTCCCATAGACTTCATATATCTCGGTTAATATTCAAGATAGAGAATAAATGTATATAACAATATTTATAGTACATTTAATTCGCAATAAGATTGGTTCTATACAATTTTTCGTTCCGATGCATAATAACGGAGATATTTTGAATTTTCGAAAATCCCCCTCACTAATCCCCCCCCCCCCCTCCCCTGGTCTGATTTTAGCCATTAACGAACTTGATCTGTCTTTTTACATAAAACGGTTAAATATCGAGTTTCGTAACGATCAAACAAAAATTGCGACCGCTAGAGCGTTAACAGACAAATATATATATATATATATATATATATATATATATATATATATATATAATTTTGAACGGACCTCATTTTCGTCATCTCCTGGGTAGGATCGATGGACATTTGAAGCAATTTTTCGAAAATCGCGTCATGAGTACGACCTCAATAGCTGATTTCCCTAAAGGGAAATCTGCTAAAACACTGCTCAGTAAAAGCTGAATGAACGAGGAAGAAAACTAAATTCCTTTCTTCATACTTCTTAAATACTTGATTAACTATAAGTAGTTTTCGAAACAATATTTATAATATGCAGGAAATTGAATTTACAATATGATTATTTATAAATGATTATTAATCAATTAGCAGATTTTGCTATTGAGGTCGTACACATGACGCGAGTTTTGAAACATTTCCTCAAATGTCCATCGATCCTACCCAGGAGATGACGAAAATGAAGTCCGTTCAAAATTATATATATATATATCTATATATATATATATATCTATATATATATATATATATATCTATTATATATATATATATATATATATATATATATATATATATATATATATTTGTCTGGTTAATACCGCTCTAGCGGTCGCAATTTTTGTTTGATCGTTACCAAACTTCATATTTAAGCGTTTTACGTAATAAAAAGAGAGGATTAAGTTCGTTAATGGCTGAAATCGGACCAGTGGGAGGGGGGGTTTTTAGAGGGGGAGTTTTGAAAATTCAACATATCTCCGTTAATATGCCGTCGGATCGAAAAAATTGTATAGAATCAATCTTATTGTAAATTAAATTTACTATAAATATTGTTTTCTATACATTTATTCAGTATCTTGAATATTAACCGAGATATTTGCATTTAGTATTGTGTGTGTGGTCGACGGAACCCCTGACTCTCCGCCGAGAGCTCTGGTTGGTCCGTTTCCAGAACTATTCGTCCCTCGTGAATAGGTTTTTTTAAGTTGGAGATCCCTTCCTACTACAGCTGTTATTAGGCGGATTTCTCTATTGTAAAACTTCACGTGGGAAATCTGCTTAGTTTACGCAGCCCCTGCGTGACGGACTTTTTTTTGAACAACTGATACAGGTTTGGAGTACGGTAGTTATTTGATAATTCTTCGTAAATGGCGTCAAAACCATTTAAGGGAAGGCGTACAAACATTGATAGCGTTAGTTAGCGCACGCACACACACAACACACACACACACACAATGCAATCTACAGGTACAATAAAAAATGATGTGTTTACATAAAGGTTAGCCAACCTAAGTTTTAATATTGTTAGCCCTGCTAACGAGATAGTAGTAATAGGCTCATTCCGTGTGTAAGACTAACTCATTATCAACAGGTTGGAGGTGTCTCTCTCTCTAGGAATGTAAGACATTTAGGACTGAAGCAGGGAAGTGGGGAGGGGGGGAGGGTGTGCAATCCAATTACATAAATCCCCACGGGGCTAAATGTCACTGAAGAGGCCGGAACACAAAGGCTTTACACATATGAATTAGGTGATAAGGTGGGTTGTCTTATCATTACACCAATCTCTTTATTTAAGCACATTTCCCTCTTGGAACATCAGCTGTTGATCTGGATCAATAAAAAGGCATTTCCTCAACTAATGTCAATCAGTATATATATAAAATTTTGAACGGACCTCATTTTCGTAATTTACTAGGTAGATCGTTAGGGAAATCTGCTAAAAGAAAAACAAATAGGAAAAAAAATGTTGAAAAATGAGAATAGCAATACCGCCAGGATTGTCAAGGAAGTTTGGAATTCGTACGGGATTCTGAATAGATATGTTACACGTTCGTATTCATTAAGAGTTGTCAAATCAGAGTGGTCGGTGAGTGGACAGCAATTAGAGATATGACACTTTAATTGTCATCTTGTACTCATGACGTGATTTTCAGAACATTTCTTCAAATGCCCGTCGATCCTACGTGGGAGATGATCAAAAAAGTCCTTCACGCAGGGGCTGCGTTAACTAAGCAGATTTCCCACGTACGCCACGTATTTGTATTTATCTCAAAACTTAAATGTTCATTGGGAACAATATTTGGTATTTAAGCTTCAAATAAAGTGCTTCATAACATAATAGAATATTGTTAAATTAGTATTTAGTAGGAGTGAGGGTTTACTGAAGAACAAAAACTAAAAATGCAAATATCTCAGTTAATAATCAAGATAGCGAAACAATGTACAACATGGACAACATTTATAGAACATTACATTTGCAACAAGATTGGTTCTATACAATTTTTCGATCCGACGTATAATAACGGAGATATTAAGAATTTTCAAAATTCTCCATGTCTAACCCCCCCCCCTCTCCTGCTGGTCCGATGTCAGGCACTAACGAACATGATCATTCTTTTTACATAAAATTATATATCAAGTTTGGTAACGATATGACAAAAATTGCGACCGCTAGAGCGGTAACAGGCAAACATAAATATAGTTATATACCGTTTTGAACGACCTCATTTTCGTTTTCTGGGTAGGACCGATGGACATTTGAAGAAGAATTTCGAAAATCGCATCATGAGTACGACCTCAATAGCTGATTACCCTTAACGGAAATCTGCTAAAAAGAAATGCTTTTTTATGGGACAATTTTTTTTTCTTTTAAGTAGAAGCTTAAAGAGAAATTATAATAATCCCACAATAACATTCCCTTCACAGCACAGTTGGTTCTATAGAAGATTGACAGTTCAGTGGCTACTATAGAAGGGGTGTGGTTATCTCCGAGGATATATAGGGGATGAAAAGGAACACTGTTGCCATAGAGATATAGATAGTGACTGTATCCTGTATCTCGGTCAGTGATAGTATCTAGTATCCTTTCACTGGGAGGCACCCACGCACCAAGCCATCATACCTCTAGGCCTCTTCTTATTCTTAATATATTCATCAGATGGTCTGCCTCAGATACTGGCCACTCTTACTATTATACTACAACTACAAACATATGAACCTCTCTTACTGTGATATATATATATATATATACACAACGTATTGTATGTATATTTACTACAGAATACTCTCTTTTTAGCTATTGAGGCCGTACTCACGACGTAATTTTTGAAATTTGTCTTAAAACATCGATTAATCCTACCTAGATGACGAAAATGAGGTCCGCTCTAAATTATGTATATGTATGTATGTATAATATATATATATATATATATATATATATATATATATATATATATATATTTGTCTATTACCACTCTAGCGTACACAATTATTGTGCGCTCGTTACCAAACTCGATATTTAATAGTTTTATGTAAAAAGAAAGATCAAGTTCCATAACGACTGAAATAGGACCAGGGAAAGGAGAGAGAGATAGGAGAGGGAGAATTTTGAAAATTCGTAATATCTTCGTTATTATACGTAGGGTCGAAAATGCAAATAGAACCAATATTATAGAAAATTAAATGTATTATAAATATTGTTATATACATTTATTCCCTATCTGGAATATGAACCGAGATATTTGCATTTTCCAGTTTTCATCCTTCAGTAAACCACCACTTCTACTCGTGATACGTAAACAATATTGTGTTATATAATAAACCACGTTATTCAAAGCTTAAATACCAAATATTGTTTTCCAGAGGCCTTTATTATAGGAGATACATGCAAATGTGTTCTTGTGACTCCCCATCCCCTCGTCTTAAGTTCTTGGACTACTAAAATTTTATTGATTGTGATGAAAATTATTTTGATTCATTATAAATTACAGTACTAGATATAGTAAATAGTTTTCAATAAAATTAATATGTTATATTCTGATGCGCTTCTTTGCGGTAAGACGTTGGCAGACCTGTATGTTTACATTTTAGACCCTTCCCGCCGGCAGGGGAAAGATTTCTTATTACCGTTTGTATTCATTCACTTAATATTCACGGTGGTGTTGTGTTAACAGTAAGTCGGTTTATCTATTATTAAACTTAACGAGCAAAATTTGCTTAGTTTACGCAGCTCCTGCGGGACGGACTTTTTAATTGTATGAAAGTGTAGTCTGTAATGTGTCTAATAAAAACAATTTTTTTTTTTATTATTAAATAACTATTATTTTCACCCCGAACCCGAAATTCATTAATGGCTGAAGTTAGTACAGCGGTAGGTGGCGGGAGGGGTTTAAAGGGAAATTTCGAAAATTCGAAATATCTCTGGTATTATACGTTTCTATAAATGTTGTTATGTATGTTTTTTCACTATTCACTGAGATATTTACATTTTTTAGTTTCGGCCTTGAGTAAACTCCCACTCCTACTCAAGTCATATTAACAATAATGTGTTATGTTATGAAGCACTATATTTGAAGCCTAAATACATAATACGTTTTTCATTGAACTATTACTTTGTGAGACAATACGTCATGCGATGAGGTCATCAAGTAATATTTATAAAAAAAACATTATGACATATTATTTTTATTATTAATTAACGTCCACTTTTTGCAACTCAGGCTAAGGTGGTGGGACGGGTTATCTACAGTTCACCACCCTTTTCTAGCCAGGGTGGATTTTAGGATGTTATTTAATGAATTTCATCACTAAATAATTCCTTTTGCCCAGGCGAGAATTGGACAAGCCACTCTAGGTTTACATTTTGAGATAAAGGTTAACGCTTTAACTCACATGGCTAACCTGAGCCCCATTAAGGCATATATAAATTGAATAGACGACGCTAATAACCTAGTAGTTGAGCACCAAACCCCAACTCAAATCTAATCTAAATTAAGATTTTTCTTAAACGGTCAAAGGAATCTTAAACGGTTTATGCGAATGATCTTCTACCCTTTCAACAAAGTGAAGATGGATTCAAGATCTTGTTATCGCAATATATACTCCTTTACGAAGTACAAGGAAGTCAAATCTCATTCTTGACCGTATGCGAATGATCTTCTACCCTTTCAACAAAGTGAAGATGGATTCAAGATCTCGTTATCGCAATATATACTCCTTTACGAAGTACAAGGAAGTCAAATCTCATTCTTGACCGTATGCGAATGATCTTCTACCCTTTCAACAAAGTGAAGATGGATTCAAGATCTCGTTATCGCAATATATACTCCTTTACGAAGTACAAGGAAGTCAAATCTCATTCTTGACCGTATGCGAATGATCTTCTACCCTTTCAACAAAGTGAAGATGGATTCAAGATCTTGTTATCGCAATATATACTCCTTTACGAAGTACAAGGAAGTCAAATCTCATTCTTGACCGTATGCAAATGATCTTCTGCCCTTTCAACAAAGTGAAGATGGATTCAAGATCTTGTTATCGCAATATATACTCCTTTACGAAGTACAAGGAAGTCAAATCTCATTCTTGACCGTATGCGAATGATCTTCTACCCTTTCAACAAAGTGAAGATGGATTCAAGATCTCGTTATCGCAATATATACTCCTTTACGAAGTACAAGGAAGTCAAATCTCATTCTTGACCGTATGCGAATGATCTTCTACCCTTTCAACAAAGTGAAGATGGATTCAAGATCTTGTTATCGCAATATATACTCCTTTACGAAGTACAAGGAAGTCAAATCTCATTCTTGACCGTATGCAATGCAACTATCAAATGATGCAACGGCACGTCGTTCCTTGAATACGAATGGAATCCTGGAGCATACAGCTTAATACATTCAGATGACCGAGGCAGTGACCCTGAAAGCTGACGGGCCCGATCAGTGACAGACTAAGCGACAGTACACTCACTCCAAGAGATGAATCACTGTCTGAAGCTACACTGATTCAATTGGCTACTGCCCTCATTCCTACAGCTCATCGTACAGACAAAGGGATAAGCCGCCAAGGACATAGCAGGGGATTGTAGCAATGATGTAACCACTTCTGGGGATGCCACTGACATCTAAGGGTTTTTAGCAGACATCCCTCAAGGGAAAAAACTCCGTCCACCTGCATGACCTGGCTTATTTCAGTTATTTACCGTTCGTACGAGTGACGTATGATACGGCGTATAATAAAACATTCATCCATATAAACATTTAAAATATGATTACAAAAGTTCGTCACGCAGTGGCTGTGCAAACTAAGCAGATTTCCCTCGTGAAGTTTAGCAATAGATAAATATACACACTGGTAACACTACAACCACCGTGAATATTAAATGAATAAATACAAACGGTAAGAAGAAATTGTTCAGTAAATGTTAATAATTTCCCGACGGGGAGCGTCTGAAATGTAAACAAACAAGTCTCCCAACCTCACACCGGAAATAAAAACAGTTACAGAAACATATAAGAATATAACATTAATTTTATTGAAAACTATTTACTACATCCAGTACTGTATGTTATAATGAATCAGAATAATTTTTATCTCAATCAATCAAATTTTAGTAGTCCAAAAACTTAAGATAGGAGGGGGTCACCAGAACATATGCATGTATCTCGTATAATTAAGGTCTATGGGAAAAAATATTTTGTATATAAGCTTCGAATAATGTGGTTTATTATATATTACTACAATTTTTTTCAATCCGAAGTATAGTAACGGAGATATTTTGAATTTTCAAAATTCTTCCTCTCTCACCAAATTCATCCCTTGTCTGATTTCAGCCGTTAACGAACTTGATCATTCTTTTTACATGAAACGACTAAATATCAAGTTTGGTAATGATTAAACAATAACTGACGACTACTAGAGCATATATATATATATATATATATATATATATATATATATACATATGATTTTTCCCTTATTAAAAGTAACGATAATTAAAAATAATAAGCTAATCTTAGTCCATTAGATAACTAATGAATTAAACTGAATTTGAAAAGTAAATATCCTCTTTGATCATCGTCTCTGAATTTCTAGCTGTTCTTTCTCATTAAAACAATTTCAAAGTCAAAGTTAAGTTTTCTGAAAAGTCATTTATAACTAGAAAGACTTCTGAGTTTCTTTTAATACTACTTTTAGAAGTGCTTGTAATAATTTAAATACGTTAACTTCATTAGGACAAATCTTGCAATCATTTTCATTTAGTTATTTTAGTTTTATCTACACCTTATACTTCTATGCCTAATGTAAATGAGCTACTAACAGGTGGGTATACTATTTTATATATATTTATATATATATATATATATATATATATATATATATATATATATATATATATATATATACATGACGACTTCAGGAAATTATTTAGCAGGTAAACTTACATTAATATCGTATATTATAAAGCTGCACCCTCAACTAATTTATTTTATTATTAGAAGATTTATCTTAAGGAAAATCAGTTATTGAGGTTGTTCATGTTTCTTGGCGCGATTTTCGAAACATTTCCTCAAATCTCCATCGATGTTAAAATACGAAATATCTCCGTTATTATATGTCTGATCGAATAAGTGTAGGTATAGAGTCAAACGTATTGTAAATAAATTGTACTATAAATGATGTTATAAATATTTATTCTCCATCGTCCATATTAACAGAGATATTTGCAATAAGCTGTTATATCGTGAACCACTTTATCTCATGCTTAAATACCAAATATTGTTTCGATTAGACGTTTACTGTCTGAAATGCATGCAAGTAGTGGGGTGATGACATCCATAATTAAGATTTTGTGGTCATGAAACAAAAAATATTAATTTCTTCTAAACCATTCTCGATATTTAACTGTTTCATTCCACACTGAAAATCATATTAGTTAATGGTTAAAATCGGGGGTGGAATAGGGGCGAATTTTCAATATTCAAAATATCTCCGTCAATATTCGGATCACAAAATGTTATACAGCTAATCTTTATAAGCTCTTGATGTTGAATACATTTTTCCGTAACTCAAGTATTGAGCCCAGTTATTTGTACTTTCTTGTTTTCAGCCTTCAGTAACGCCCCCCCTCCATTCCTTTTACTCATCGGATTACATAGAAAAAGTCCATCACGCAGGGGCTGCGTAAACTAAGCAGATTTCCCACGAGAAGTTTTACAATAGAGAAATCTGCCTAATAACAACTGTAGTAGTAAGAAACCTCTAAACCTAAAACATTATTTAGGGCGTAATAACCCAGTAGTTTCTAGCCCCATAAAACAGTTAACCTAACCTCTAAACCTATTCACGAGGGACGAATAGTTATAGAAACGGCCGCCAGAGCTCTCGGCGGAAAGTCCGAACATAGCCTACTGGTGACCACACGCAGAATACAAATGCAAATATCTAGGTTAATATTCAAGATACAGAATAAATGTATAGAACAATATTTATAGTAAATTTAATTTACAATACAATTTATTCTATACACTTTTTCGATCCGACGCATAATAACGGAGATATTTTCAATTTTCACAAATCCCCCCCTCTCCACCCCCCCCTCCCACTGGACCGATTTCAGCCATTAACGAACATGATCTTCCTTTTTACTTAAAATGATTAAATTCCGAGTTTGGTAAAGATTCAAACAACAAATGCGACCACTAGAGCGTTAACAGACAAATATATATATATATATATATATATATATATATATATATATATATAATTTTGAACGGACCTCATTTTCGTCATCTCCTGGGTAGGATCGATGGACATTTGAAGAAATTTTTCGAAACTCGCATCATGAGTACGACCTCAATAGCTGATTTCCCTTAAAGGAAATCTGCTAAAAGAGAATGTTTGGTGAGATGAGAACATTATCGAGCCATACATGTATGCGAGAAATCTGTTTAGTTTACGCAGGTCCTGCGTGAGGGGCCTCTACATTCGTAAAAGGAGCAAGTGGTGCTGCTCACGTGACAAAATTTCAAAAAAAATACCTTTGACCTAAGCCGAATTTCTTGATTAAAATAATTACTTTACTTCGTACAAGGGAGTAAAAGTCCGTTACGCAGGGACTGCGTAAACTGAGCAGATTTCCCACGTCTATCTATCTACTTACAATAGATATAAATACATACTGGTAACAAACACACTATTATGAATATTAAGTGAATAAATACAAACGGTAATGAGAAATCTGTCAGTTAATTTTAATAATCTCCCAAAAGAAAGCGTCTGAATTGTAAACAAACGGGTCAACGAACTATTCTAGACCGGAAATAAAAACAAGTAGTGAAATATATCAGAATATAAAATAATAATAGTGTAGGGGCGTGCGGTAAGCTTTGGATGTAATAGAAAATGTCGGCACCAAATTGTAATGGCGGAAATCTTGTGTTAAAGGCAAGAAAGAGTTGGGAGAGAATTTAGACTGAACCATTTGTTATTTGTCATGGAGAGATGAGGAAAAAGATAAATAAAGAAGACAAAACAACTATGTGAGTTCTCGTAAGAATTAGGTATATTGAATAGTTAAAATTATCTCTATAACAAAACATGAAATGTAAGCATTAAACAAACTTTAAGAACTAATATGTTAAGAATAAGGGAAATTGAATAGCTAAAGATATCTCTATAACAAGACATGAAATGTAAGCATTAAACAAACTTTAAGAACTAATATGTTAAGAATTAGGGAAATTGAATAGATAAATATATCTCTATAACAGGACATGAAATGTAAGCATTAAACAAACTTTAAGAACTAATATGTTAAGAATTAGGGAAATTGAATAGTTAAAGATACCTCTATAACAAAACATGAATCTTAGGCAGTAAACAACCATTATGTACTAAGATGGCGGCCATAACTATACACTCTAAATTAACAGTTGGTCTTATAATATATATGAGTACTCATGAGATACTTGCGCATATAATGCTAGCATTATTAGGTAGTTAAAAGCGGGAATCCTGCACTTCCTAGAGGCGATGCAGTCTGGTAGCGGTGATAAAACTGGATGAGCACGTGGCCAAGAAGGAGAAAGGCGGGAGCAGCAAAAACCTGTTGATTCTAGGAGAGGTGATCATAGACTGGCTTGTCCCTGCAACGGCTGCCTAGAGGAGCAGTATGCCACAGCCTTCGCGATATGCATGTGTGTTGGCGGAACTGTGAACCTCGCGAGCGCGGGAGATTTGAATTCAAACTGACGACTGAACATCCCCCCGCCCATGGCGCGATTTAAGCGGCATTATTGAGTAGGAAGGGGACACAGCTTGACGAGGGGACGTTGGAACGTCCCCGAGGACGTGCGTACCGAAGCAACTCGAGACACTCCATCTGGACCCGGGTGCAGAGCGGTGACTCTGGCCAAGGGCCAGCAAAGCGGTGGGACATTGTCAGTCTTGATGAGGACCAGAGATCCAGTGGTGATGTCAGGCGCGGGGTCCAGCCAACGAGAGCGTTGTTGGAGAGTGTGTAAGTACTCTTGCTGCCAACGTTTCCAAAAGGACTGGTGAAGACGATCAACTAGTCGCCATCGTGATACTCTGTTGAGCGGGATATCCAATAGGTCCTTTGCCGGAAGAGCGTTGAGAGGGCGGTGGATTAAAAAATGTCCAGGAGTGAGTACGTTCAGATCATTTGGGTCAGCAGAGAGCGGACAAAGAGGGCGGCTATTGAGGATGGCCTCAATGCTGACCAGTAAGGTGCTAAACTCTTCAAGGGAGAGAACCTGTTGACCCATTACGGTGCGAAGATGTCTTTTTGTGGACTTTATGGAGGCTTCCCAAAGTCCGCCGAAATGAGGAGCACTTGGCGGAATAAAATGCCAATCTATACAGCGGTCGGAGGAGAACTTTGTGAGAGAATTGCGGGTCTGGTCTTGGCGGAGAAACTTGGCTAGGTCGGAGAGCGTGCGGTTGGCGCCCACGAAGTTGGTACCATTGTCGCTGTAGACATCTGCAGGGAGGCCTCGTCGACCACAGAAGCGGGTGAAGGCTGCCAGAAAAGCGTCTATGGAAAGCTCCGACGCAACCTCCAGATGGACAGCCTTTGTAGTAAAACATACGAAGGCGCATATGTACGCCTTAGTGAGGCGAGCGCCGCGGATGCGTGCTGTTGACAATGAATATGGTCCTGCGTAATCAACTCCGACCTTGAGGAAAGCAGATGAAGGAGTGACCCTGTCTGCAGGAAGAGGCCCCATAAGAGGAATAAGAGGTTGCGGGGACACTGAAAAACATCGGTTACATTTGGCAAGATGGCGGCGAACAACATTCCTCCCATCGATGATCCAGAAGCGCTGGCGGATGGTGTGGAGGGTGGCCTGGGCTCCTGCGTGAAGATTGGCGATGTGGGCCTGGTCAATCACTAAGCGGGTAAACGGGTGATCCCGCGGCAATAAAGCGGGGTGCTTGGCAGAATAAGGGAGCGCTGACTGGCTCAAGCGACCCCCGACGCGGAGAATACCTTTGGGATCAAGGAAAAGTTGAAGCGTCCTTTTTAGATTGGTCTTGCGCTTGGGATCCGCAGCAGCTTGACAATCTTCCTTTAAAGCGATGCGTTGAACTTCTCTAGTAAGGGCGTCCAGGGAGAGGTTAAGTTCTTTCGTAACAAGAGGGCCACTAAGGCGAGAAGCGGGGTAACGCGCATTGTTAGCGAAACGAAAGATCCATGCGGTGATCCTTTGAAGCTTTGACAACGACGAGTAACGACTTTCTAAACCTAACGCGGTGACGGTAACGCCGACAATCGCCTTTGCGGAAATCCTTTTCTCCGAATCCAGAACGGAGGCAGGCGGGTCTACGTGCGAGCGGGGCCACTGTGAGATAGGCTTCGAAAGCCAGCGGGGACCATGCCACCAGAGTGGGTGATCAAGAAGTGCTGATGGATAAAGACCTCGAGATGCGCAGTCAGCGGGGTTATCCTTTCCATCCACATGGTGCCAACTGGATGGCGGAATCCTTTCTTGGATTTCAGAGACCCTGTTGGCCACAAAGGTCTTCCAGCGGTGTGGCTCTCCGCGAATCCAAGCCAGTGCAACGGCTGAGTCAGAGTAAGAAATAATGTCCTCGAAAGGCTGCGAAAACATTTTTAGAACCTTGTCCACAAGCAGGGCACAAAGGTGAGCCGCACACAACTCTAGACGAGGGAGCGAGATCTTCTTTAGCGGGGCTACACGCGACTTAGCCATAACCATTGATGAGGAAATCTCCCCAGACGAAGAAGTGGAATGGAGGTAGACTACCGCGGCGTATCCAAGCTCTGAAGCGTCACAAAAGGCAATTAGGCGATGTGAAGTCCGAGAGACGTCAAAGTCGGGAAAGTAGCGAGGGAGAGAGATGCGGGCGACATTTTTCAGTTCATCCTGAAAGAACTCCCAGTCTTGGCTGATGTCGGGAGGTGCGGCGTCATCCCAATCGGCGTGACATAGCCACAGGCGTTGAATGAATCTTTTCGCCAAGAAGGTCATGGGTGCTAACCATCCGGGAGGGTCATAAATGCGGGCAACTTTAGACAAAATAAACCTTTTAGTAGCGGGAACCTTTGCGTGTGCCACTCGATATGAAAAGCGGTCAGAGGTGGCGGACCAAGTTAGTCCAAGGATCTTGACTGTAGGATCCTCAGAAGAATCAAAGTCGAAAGAGTGCGGGTCAACTTTGCAATGCTCACCGGGCAATCCGGCGAGCAATTCTGGGTGATTGCTAGCCCACTTTCTCAGTTCGAAGCATCCAGAGCCGAGTAGAGAGATCAGCTGGTCGCGGAGAACTATTGCACTAGACAGCGTGGATGCTCCTGTGATAATGTCATCAACATAAGTATCACGCAGCAGGGCAGGAGCGGCGAGCGGAAACCTTTTACCCTCATCAGCTGCTAATTGATGCAGGGTGCGGATGGCCAAGAAGGGCGAAGATGCCACTCCATAAGTGACTGTGTGGAGGCGGTACGATTTGGTAGGTTCTTCTGGCGAGAAACGCCACACAATCCGTTGGAGATCTTGGTGCTGCAGTGGGACCAGAATCTGTCGGTACATTTGGCGGATATCTGCTGAGAAGACGAAGCGATGAGATCGAGCCCTTGTGAGAAGCTCCACAATGTCCGTTTGAAGCTTGGGGCCAGTGAGAGAGATATCATTTAAGGATTTGCCATTCGAGGATTTCGCAGAGGCGTTGAAAACAACGCGAAATTTAGAAGGAGGGTCCTCCGGGCGGTGAACGGGGTGATGCGGCAAGTAGTACGTTCTATCCACGGGGTTTGGATCAGGAGCGGGAGACATGTGACCCAAATCTAGGTATTCGCGCATGAAGGAGCCGTATGCTTCTTGAAGGTGGGGGTCACGGGCCAGGCGGGATTCCAAACGGCGAAATTGCTGCAATGAGCGGAAGTAAGAATCTCCTAGTTCTTCATTTTCTTTTAATGGGAGCGGAGTGACGTAGCGGCCTGACGGTTGGCGGGAAACAGTGCGGGTGAACATTTCCTCACATAGAAGTTCCTCTTTTGAATATTTGGGTGCGGCGGAAGTAACAGGTTCTAATTCCCAAAACCTCTGTAGGTCTTTATTCAGTTGCAAGTTTGATACGGCGGAAAACGTTTTCACAAACGATTGTGAGGCAACTTCGATGGATTCCTCAGGAGGTGAGTCAGATATGCAATGTACTGTAACTTGGGCAGGCCTGTCTTCTGAATTGTAAGGCGGATTTTCTCGTTGAGGATTACTCTCAGTGCGGCGACGACGTCTGTGTTTCTTGCGGATGGTTTTGCCTTCATTATCCTGGACTTCTGGGGCCCAGCTTATGCGGCGTTGAGGAGATGGGTGGCTACACTGCCCTAGAAGACACCAACCCAAACTAGTCTTAAAGGCAAGAGGGCCACCTTTAGAGGGATGAATGATAGCGGGCTGAAGGAGATGTGCAACTAAATCGACTCCAAGCAGCATGTCAATGGGAGCCGGGCAGTCAAACTTAGGATCAGCGAAGGAGAGGCCATGCAGATATTTCCAGGGCCCAATATCAAACGGTTCAGCAGGCATAGTGGAGCAGATGGACTCAATAACGAAGAACTGTGCGGTGATCATTTTATCTGGCGACACTGGAAAGGAAACAGCAATGTAGCCAGGGCAGCTAACTCCCACAGGGTCACCCAATCCGTGAACATCCACTTGGGACGGAATGATGTCAGAGCCTAAGCGGGAAGCGGCGCTCTGAGTGACAAAACTGGCCTGGCTGCAGGAATCAACAAGGGCTCGGAAGACATGTGCGGAGCGGGAAGAACCTTTGAGAATGATCTGTGCTGTGGGAAGAATAGAAAGCGGGCAATGCTTCGATGAACCAGACAACGAAACAGAAGGGAGAGACCGGAGTATAACGGGCCTAGATTTGGGCGGAAAATATTCCTTATTTGAAGCGGGAACACCTTGTAAGCGTTGATGAAGCGGAGAATCCTTTAGCGGTGCAGCAGAAGTAGCATGAAGGTCTACCCGGTAACCCTCAGGAAGACTAGATGATGCGGAAAATACCTTTTGAGAAAGCGAGGGTTGTGCCAGAGAACGGCCTGAGGGTCCGGGTTGCGGGAGTCATTGAGGAGACAAATCCGGGGAATGATGATGGCGGGAAAGCTCAGGATCTTTAGTGCGGCGGGGTTTATGCAATTTCCTCTCCGCATAAAAGACAGATGTTTGCTGAGAATCGTTGACAGAAGGGGATGATCGTGAGCTGCTGGAAGTCTTAGATGATGATTCTTGATCATGCCTGGGAGGTGGGGAGTACCTTGCCGGTGGAGAGGGTGATCTCTTCTGAGCGGCAATAGGATGCCTTTGCCTAGAATAGCGGTGCGGGAACGACGGGGAAGGTTCCGGACTAGGCGTTGAAGGAGGGGAAGCGAAGCTATCTGAAGAGCGGGTAACCTTTAGATCAACGCCCTCATGGATGAGGGTGTGATGAGAGCGGTGGCATATCCGACAGCGGCTTGAAGATTTGCAATGTCGAACTCCGTGGTTTCCCAAGCAGTTATAGCACAACTGCAACCTTTTAATAGCGCTGTAGCGCAAGGCAGCAGACAGCCTCTGGAATTCGGGACACTGATAAATGCTATGGGCTTGGTGGCAATAAAGACATTTGGCGATGGTAGCGAACGCCTTCACAAAACGGTTGCCGCGGGGCGGAGGGGAGCTTGATGGGTTCGATGCGGTAGACCGGAAGCGGGGAGGAGATGTACCCTTGCGAGGAGTGAGAACAGCTTTACGATTTCTCTCAGATGTAGATACTTTAGCCGAGGCATTCAACGTTTTGTGTATATAACTCACCAGGTTGGAGAGAGAGGGAAAATCTTCAGGGTGAAGAAAACTGAATTCCTTTTGAGAGTGGGCATCTAAGCCCCTGAATGCAATAGAAAAAGTGATAAAGTCAGCTAGATCGGGAACATTTAGATTTTCCAGCTGCTGTGCTTGTTCCGAAAACACTTTAAGAAAACTTTTCAACTGTGAGGGGGAGGCATGTGAAACTGGTTGAAAGTCCAGCATTTCTTTGAGAATTGATGAAGCCAAAGCGGCGCGGTTATCATATTTTTTCAAAAGAGTAGTCCAAGCCAGATTGTAATTGATATCGAGGTTCTCAAAATGTGCTATGCAGGATAATGCCTCTGAAGATAAACAACCTTTTAAATAGGTTAACTTTAATCCTTCTGAAATATTTGGATTATCATGGATTAGCGGTATGTATGTTGCCTTAAATGCCTGAAACTCCGCTAAATTGCCGCTAAAATGCGGAAGAGGAACATGAGGTAGGTGGAAAGCATTTAAATTTACGCGGGCATTTGAAGAGCAGGGGGGAGGGGATGAGACAGCTGTCTCGCCTATGGCGGCTACAAGTAACGCATATGAAGTTTTGATATCCACAATCTTGGCGGTCAACTCGCTGGGCAGCGTATCCCCCTTTTCTATGTATTCCTCTATTAAACCCAGATGAAAGTTATCAGCTTGCTTTACAATTGTTTCTAATCGGGCTGATAATGCGGCAGCAAGTTGATTATCTTTCACCTCTATAGCGTTTCTACATTGATCACTAAGCAGACTAAATTGCTCTAACAATGAGCCGAGATAAACTTTATTTATTGACCCTTTTGGGCTTGTAGCGGTTCTTGAGTGTTTGGTTTTTGGACCCATATTGAAGATGAACCTTTATACAAAATATAAGAAATAAAGAACAACAATTATACAATGATATAAGAAAATAAAGAAATGAAATGTGCACTTATAATTAACTTAGAACTCAAATAGTTGGTTTTGCGGTGAACTTTTATAATTCAATTAATCTTGTAATAATACTTAATAAACTTTTTCGGATACACTTCCGGTTAATGAACACTTCCCGGGTTACTCGGCACCAAAATGTAGGGGCGTGCGGTAAGCTTTGGATGTAATAGAAAATGTCGGCACCAAATTGTAATGGCGGAAATCTTGTGTTAAAGGCAAGAAAGAGTTGGGAGAGAATTTAGACTGAACCATTTGTTATTTGTCATGGAGAGATGAGGAAAAAGATAAATAAAGAAGACAAAACAACTATGTGAGTTCTCGTAAGAATTAGGTATATTGAATAGTTAAAATTATCTCTATAACAAAACATGAAATGTAAGCATTAAACAAACTTTAAGAACTAATATGTTAAGAATAAGGGAAATTGAATAGCTAAAGATATCTCTATAACAAGACATGAAATGTAAGCATTAAACAAACTTTAAGAACTAATATGTTAAGAATTAGGGAAATTGAATAGATAAATATATCTCTATAACAGGACATGAAATGTAAGCATTAAACAAACTTTAAGAACTAATATGTTAAGAATTAGGGAAATTGAATAGTTAAAGATACCTCTATAACAAAACATGAATCTTAGGCAGTAAACAACCATTATGTACTAAGATGGCGGCCATAACTATACACTCTAAATTAACAGTTGGTCTTATAATATATATGAGTACTCATGAGATACTTGCGCATATAATGCTAGCATTATTAGGTAGTTAAAAGCGGGAATCCTGCACTTCCTAGAGGCGATGCAGTCTGGTAGCGGTGATAAAACTGGATGAGCACGTGGCCAAGAAGGAGAAAGGCGGGAGCAGCAAAACCTGTTGATTCTAGGAGAGGTGATCATAGACTGGCTTGTCCCTGCAACGGCTGCCTAGAGGAGCAGTATGCCACAGCCTTCGCGATATGCATGTGTGTTGGCGGAACTGTGAACCTCGCGAGCGCGGGAGATTTGAATTCAAACTGACGACTGAACAAAATTTATTGAAAAATATTTACTATAGCTAGTGCTATAATTTAAAATGTATCACAATAATTTTTTTCTGTAATGTTTGAATAATGGTAACATTACTAAACTGAAATGAGTGAAGAAAGTGAAACATTTTGCAATAGAGTGAAGTAAGTAATCACTTTCTTCACAAGTGAAGAAAGTGAATTGCCTTCTTAATTAGTAATAAGTAAAAATTAAAAAAATAATTTGAAGTTGGAAATTAAATGCTTTTAAATGTTTCTTAACATTGTAAGAATTTATTTTAACAAAATAAATTGAAATGTGAATGAATTATTGGTGGAAATAATCAATATATTTTAAAATTTAAATATAATAATAATTACCTTCCTTGTTTATAACCTGCACTTGTTTATAATATCTACATCACAATCATCACTAGTTGTTTTATAACTATGCTTATAACCTTTCACAACCATGCTTATAACCTACCAACAACATACCATAATATTCACAACATCCTAATTTTGTTCATATTCAGGTTAGATCTGATCATGTATTAAACGATTACAGAAAAAAATTAATATTACACTCGTTACAACTCGCGTGAAATTACCACACTCGCTTCGCTCGTGTGGGTAAAACGTTTCACTCGAGTTGTAAAATGATCTACTTTTCATCACTTGTATAATAAATAACTATTATCTCAATCAGTCAAATTTAGTAATCAAAGAACAAAAGAAGGGGGGGGGGAGGGTCAACAGAAAGTATTTGCATATATCTCACAAAGTACAAGTTCAATTATAACAATATTTGTTATTTAACCTTGGAATGAAATGGTTCATGATATGACAGCTTATTATTAATATGACATGAGTAGAAGTGGGGGTTTACTGAAAGCCAAGAACTATAAAATCCAAATATCTCAGTTAATATTTATAATACACAAAACATGTATAGAACAACATTTGTAGATATTTCAATTTTCAATACGATTGGTCCTATACAGTTTTAGCAGATTTCTCTAAAGGGAAATCAGCTATTGAGGTCGCACTCATGACGCGAGTTTCGAAAAATTTCTTCAAATGTCCATCGATCCTGCCCAGGAGATGACGAAAATGAGGTCCGTTCAAAATTATATATATATATATTATATATATATATATATATATATATATATATATATATATATATATATATATATATTTGTCTGTTATCGCTCTAGCTGTCGAAATTTTTGTTTGATCGTTACCAAAATCGGTATTTAATCGTTTTATGTAAAAAGGATGATCAAGTTCGTTAATCGCTGATATCGGACCAGTGAGAGGGGGGGTTTAGAGAGTGGGATTTTCGAAAATTCGAAATATCTCCGTTACCATACGTCGGATCAAAAAATTGTATAGAACCAATCTTGCAAATTAAATTTACTATAAATATTGTTCTATACATTTATTCTGTATCGTTAATATTAACCGAGATATTTGGATTTGTATTGTATGTTCGGGAGTTTCCGCAGAGCGCACTAGCGCTAGTGTGGCCGCTTCACTAACTATTCGTCCTCGTGAGAATAGGTTATTACTAGGCAGATTTCTCTATTGTAAAACTTCACGTGGGAAATCTGCTTAGTTTACGCAGCCCCTGCGAGACGGGACTTTTTCGATTCGACGTATAGTAACGGAGTTATTTCGAAAATCCTTCCTCTTAAACCACGTCCCCCACTGGCCCGATTTCAGTCACTGACGAGCTTGATTCTTTGTTTCACATAAAACGATTAAATATTACGTTTGGTAACGATCAAACAAAAATCGCGACCGCTAGAGCGGGAAATTTGCTAAAAAGTTAGATACTGGCGTATATTATGCTCGATCGGTGCAAAATCAGCGAGCGGGGGTAATGGACAGTTAGAGGAACTTAAGGAAGGCACAATATCAGGATGAGTAACTGAGTAAGCCGGGATAACCCAGGATAGAACTGGATATGTTCAGGATAAGTAAGTGGGTAATTTATAAAGTCGTACTCGTAGCTATGGAAGCCACGTCCGAACTGAGACGGCAACCCTAGCCAACCGCAAACAGCCTTACTAAAGAAGGTGTGCGGTATATACCAGGCACAGTTGCGGTATATCCTCTACTGCCACGCTTCTCTCCTATAGTCTAGGCAGACAAGTTCGCTTTGCAATAATATTCAAATTAGTTTAAATGGAACATTTTTGGATGACGGAACTACTATAACTAACAATAAATCTTTGATATTACACTGGCTTCGTCAATGCGTGTAATTATTTATTTAAATGAGTTCAGTAACGCCGAAGATTCACTTATCAATCAGGTTTACTCTAAAAGGAAAGCACCAAAAAAAAAAAAATAAAAAATAAATTGTAGAAAATTAATGAACAATGGAATATGGTATTCCTAACACAATTCATTGGCAAACCAAAGTCCGTATATAAAAGTCCGTCACGCAGGGGCTGCGTAAACTAAGCAGATTTCCCACGTGAAGTTTTATAACAGAGAAATTTCAGAATAGAGAGTGAAACAGGGGGGGCCCGAATTACCTCTTGACGGAAACTCACGACTAGACCCGAAGTTAGCCGATCTCATCTCAGAAGCTGAAAACTGAAAAAGTCCGTCACGCAGGGGCTGCGTAAACTAAGCAGATTTCCCACGTGATGTTTAGTAATAGATAAATATACATACTGCTAACACAACAACATCTTGAATAAATACAAACGGAAAATAAGAAATGTTTCATCCAATTTCAATAACCTGCCCACAGGAAGCGTAAGGTTAGAAATGTATACAAACGGGTCGACCCGTTTGTTTACATTTCTAACCTAACCTCTGCCTCACACCGGAAAGAAAAACAATTACTGAAATATAACACATTATTTTATTGAGAAACTATTTACTATATCTAGTACTGTAATTAATAATGAGTCTGAATAATTGTTATCTCAATCAATAAAATTTTAGTAGTCCAAAACTTTAAGATGGGGGGGGGGGCAGTCAGCAGGGCATATTTGCATGTATCTCGTATAATAAAGGTCTCTTGAATACAATTTTTGGGATTTAAACTTCCTAATTTGCAATAAGATTGGTTATATACAATTTTTCGATCCGACGTATGGTAACGGAGATATTTCGAAATTTCAAAAATCCTCCCCTCTAAACCCCCCCAACCCCAGGCCCCATATCAGCGGTTAAAGGACTTGAAATTTATTTTTAAATAAAAAGACTAAATATCGAGTTTTTGAAAGATAAAAAAAAAAATGCGACCGCAAGAGCGCTAACACACAAATATATATATATATATATATATATATATATATATATATATATATATATAGTAAATTATATATATATATAGTAAATTATAGTAAATTTAATTTTCAATAAGATTGTTTCTGTACAATTTTTTCGATGCGACGTATAGTAACGGAGATAATTCGAATTTTCAAAAATCCTCCCACTCTAAACCCCCCCTCCGCACTTGTCCGATTTCAGCCGTTAACGAACTTGATCTTTCTTTATACATAAAACTACTAAATATCGAGTATGGTTGCGATCAAACAAAAATTGCGACCGCTAGAGCGGTAACTGACAAATATATAGATCTCTCTCTCTCTCTCTTTCTCTCTCTCTCTCTCAATATATATATATATATATATATAGTTTTAAACGGACCTCATTTTCGTCATCCATTAGGTAGGATCGATGGACATTTGAAGAAAAATGTCGAATATAGCGTCATGAGTACGACCTCAATAGTTGATTTCCCTTAAGGGAAATCTGCTAAAAAAATATTGAGTATAGAAACATGAGGGTAATGACAGTAATTTTAATGGAAATATAAGTATAGATGGTATGAATAAAACATCATAAATAATAAATAAAATAAAAATGTATACACCCTGCTAATGTAGTGGAAAAGGTCCGTCACATATTTGTATTTATCTAAAATATTAAAAAGTCCGTCACGCAGGAGCAGCGTAAACTAAGCGAGATTTCCCACGTGAAGTTTTACAATAGAGAAATTTCAGAATAGAGAGTGAAACAGGGGGGGCCCGAATTAACCTCTTGACGGAAACTCACGACTAGACCCGAAGTTAGCCGATCTCATCTCAGAAGGCTGAAAACTGAAAAAAGTCCGTTCACGCAGGGGCTGCGTTAACTAAGCATATTTCCCACGTGATGTTTAGTAATAGATAAATATACATACTGCTAACACAAACACATCGTGAATAAATACAAACGGAAATAAGAAATGTTTCATCCAATTTCAATAACCTGCCCACAGGAAGCGTAAGGTTAGAAATGTATACAAACGGGTCGACCCGTTTGTTTACATTTCTTAACCTAACCTCTGCCTCACACCGGAAAGAAAAACAATTACTGAAATATAACACATTATTTTATTGGAGAACTATTTACTATATCTAGTACTGTAATTAATAATGAGTCTGAATAATTGTTATCTCAATCAATAAAATTTTTAGTAGTCCAAAACTTTAAGATGGGGGGGGGGAGTCAGCAGGGCATATTTGCATGTATCTCGTATAATAAAGGTCTCTTGAATACAATTTTTGGGATTTAAACTTCGAATAATGTGATTTATTATGTAGCAGAGTATTGTTTGGCGTAACATGAGTAGAAGTGGCGGTTTGGTGAAAACTGAAAAATGCAAATATCTCGGTTAATATTCAAAATAAAGAATAAATGTATATTACACTATTTATAGTAAATTTAATTTGCAATAAGATTGGCTCTGTACAATTTTTCGATACAACGTATAATAAGGGAGATATTTTGAATTTTCAAAAATCCTCCCCTCCCACTGGTCCGATTTCAGCCGTTAAACGAACTTGATCTTTCAGTTTTATATAAAACAATTAAATATCGAGTTTGGTAACGATTAAACAAAAAACTGCGACCGCTAGAGCGGTAACAGGACAAATATATATATATATATATATATATATATATAATATATATAATATATATATATATATATATGTGTGTGTAGTTTTGAACGGACCTCATTTTCGTCATCTACTAGGTAGAATCGATGGACATATGAAGAAAAATTTCGAAAATTGCTTAATGAGTACGACCTCAATATCCGATTTCCTTTAAGGGAAATCTGCTAAAAGTACTGTGAGAACAATTTTGGTATTTGGAATTGAAATAAAATGCTTCGTGATATGACAGCTTATTATTAATATGACACGGACTAGGAGTGGGGGTTTACAAAGGACTTTTTAATCATCTCCTGGGTAGGATCGACGGTCATTTGAGTAAACTGTTCGAAAATCTCGTCATGAGTACAATCTTAACAGAAAAATTCCCTAAGATAAAAGCTAATTACGCAGCCCCTGCGTGAGGGACTTTTTTTTAATCAAAAAGAGAAAAAAAAGTTGATCAAAGTTTGGCAAGAGAGTAGTAACGGAACTGTCACCAGGTGCCATTACTCGAGGAATTTCCGCTCTAGTAATGACGAAGCTCTTAACCCTTTCATGATGACGGACCAAAGTATACCCACTAATCCCAGCTAGACTCCAGCTGTTAGCAGATTTTCCCTTAAAAAGAATTTTGTGCAGATGTCAGTATTTTTAACAGATCTCCCTTAAGGAAAATCAACTATTGAGGTCGTACTCATGACTCGATTTCGACATTTTTCTTCAAATGTCCATAATGACGATAATGATGTAAGTTCAAAATTGTATATATTGTCTGCTACAGCTCTAGCGGTCGCAATTATAGTTTGATAGTTACCAAACACTATATTTAGTTGTTATATATAAAAAGAAATATCAAGTTCGTTAACAGCTGAAATTGGACGTGGAGGAGGTGTAGATTAGACGGGGGGCTTTATGAAAATTCGAAATATTTCCTTTACTATACGTCGGATCGAAAAAGTGTATAGAATCAATCTTATTGCAAATTGAATGTACTATAAATATTGTTATGTACATTTATTCTCTATGTTGAATATTAACCGAGATATTCAGTTTTCAGACTATAGCAAACCACCACTTCTACTCATATTAGGTAAATATACTCAGTTATATAATAAACCAATTTTTTTCGAAGTTTATATACCAAATATTGTTTTCAAGAGACCTTTATTATACGAGATCCATGAAAATATGTTCTGGTGACCCCCCCCCCCCTCCACTCGGTCTTAAGTTCTTAGATTATTAAAATATGATTGATAGAGGTACAAATTATTCTAATTCATTATAAGTTATAGTACTAGATATAGTAAATAGTTTCCACTAAAATTAATGTGTTACATTCTGATATATTTCAGTAATTGTTTTCTTTCCGGTGAGACGTTGGCAGACCTGTTTGTTTACATTTCGGGCGCTTCTCGCCGGGAAATTATTAAAATTTAACAAAAGATACCTTATTACCGTTTGTATTTATTCACGGCGGTGTTGTGTTAGTATTATGTAGATTTTATGTATTGTTAAACTTCAGAAGGGAAATCTGCTTAGTTTACGCAGCCCGTTCGTGACGGACTTTTTTAAAAATACTTTTAAATTTCCTTAGTCCGACGGTGAATGAACGGAAACTCTCAAATCTCAGTGAGACGAGATGCCGCCTAAGGTTTGACCAATCAAACTTAACACATTGACACCTGAAAGCTAAGTTGGGTTAGTAGTAATATACATACCAGGTTTCATAATATTCGGTTCAGCCGTTTATGCGTGAAAAGGTAACAAACAAACAGACACGAAATAAACAAAATGCAGTTATCGTGTCTAAGGCATGAGAAACGAAAAATGATCGTGAAATTTCGAGAAAAAAAAATCAATGTACAGACAGAGGTTACAATTTATATATATATATATATATATATATATATACATACATATACATATATATACTAGCTAAGGTACCCGAAGATGACCGGGAAATCATTGTTGACTGACTAATAATGGTACTTTTATAGCAAGATTTCACTGATACAATTACACTTCCCTCCACAACGTATTGTTTTTCCGAAATAGCCAATCCTAAAGGATAATGTTTGGGGACTAATAGAAAAGAAATTTTAGTTTTGAAGAATAAATGAAAATGTGTTCCTAATATATTCCTCTCCACTTTTTGACTCAACGTTTTTAAATAATTTAAATTATAATCATGGATATCATTTATTACAATTAAATATCAGCTATAATGAACATATTACCTGTCAAAAACCAGTCGGAGAACATATTGTTTAAGCATAGTGTTGTAGATAAGATTGTTGTTGTTGTTGTTGTATAGGGTTTAAGGGCGAAAAACTACCAGGTTATCATCGCCCTGTAATATTTATAATTCACATTTTGGTATCCTCATCCATATCGCCATTTTAAAAATATATACGAGGATACAAACAATTGCACTTTAAATTTCTTTGTATAAACTCGTGTTTTTTTACAAAATTAAACAATTTATCGAGTTCTTTCGGGCCATCTCCAAGGGCCACTTCTATATTATTGGAAATATTGCATTTGTTTCTAATATCTGTATACTTATGACATTCCATTAATATGTGATATATAGACTTATTCTGTGTTACACTTCTCACAAATTGGGGGTTGATCTTTTGTCATAAGATAGCCATGCGTAAGTCTTGGGTGCCCAATTCGGAGTCTTCCTAATACAACTTCATCTCTTCTGTTGTCTCTTGTCGAATATTTCAATGGACGGTTTTTTTAGTTTATTGTTCTGGGATTCATTCCACATGTGTTGCCAGTTTTTATTCATTTCTTCTTTGAGTGGTTGGTAGAGTTCTGCAGATATAATTGTTGTTGGGGTGATGGAGTCGAGTTGGTGGGCTTCTCTGGCTGCTAAATCTGCTTTTTCGTTTCCATCTATTCCCACGTGGCTTGGAATCCACATGAAGTAGACGACCCTTTTTAGCTCTCGGAGCATTTGTATTTGATTTTGTATTTTTTTTACTATTGGGTTGTTTGTGAATACATCTTTGATACTCAATATGGCACTCAACTAGTCAGAGCAAATCAGGAATTTTTCTTGAGTCGAGTGTTTGCAAATGCAGTGATATAATGCCAATTTAATTGCGAATAGTTCGGCGGAATAGATGCTGGTTGATTTGTTGAGTTTGAATTTTTGACAGGCATTTTCTTCGTTGTAAGCGCAGGAGGAAGACTATGATCTTTGGGTGTTGATATTTTTCTATTTTATTAAAGAAAGCTTCCTTTATTTTCCAATAGTTGATCTCTTGGGACGATTTGATTATGAGTAAAGTAGATTTGATTATATTTATAATAGTAAATCTCAATGGAACTCATTTCCAGTAATGCCAGTATTTTACAGGGAATAAGTAAACTCAATTAACTGTTTTAGCCTCCCGTCAACTTCCGCATGAGAGTTATCAACACTGTTTCCTTAAATTATTAATTCAAAATATTATTTTAATAATTTATATACCTGATGGACTTAAGTAATATTAGTACACTGAAAATAATTTCATTTATATTCAAAAAGCTGGGTGAGGGGAAAAGATCGTAGCCTTCCCTGCAGCCTAAGTAATAATTTAAATAGTCTTCTAGAGCAGGGGTCTCCAAACTTTCCAGCCTTAGGACCATACTGATTACTCCAGTAAGTTCCGACGGCCAAAACCATATTATCATTGTTGCCAGTGGTAAAAAGTGAAATAGTCCATTGATCTAAGTTGGATTCATTTCAATAATTTGTTAGTTATTATATACTGAAGTTAAATTTTCTGCTATTATACATGTCATTACTCATTACAGTTCTGTGTTTCTTTATCCAACTTATCACAAAAACAATAACAATAAGCATACAACAATGTTATGAGTAGTTAGCCCATGACCATATCAATGTAGATGTCATATTAATAATTATTCAACATAAAATTAGAATACTTCAGTAAACTAAATTTAATTTGCTATAAAAAATATGTTCTCTAAAAGGAGTTTTCAAGTATGCTAGCTCTCCGCGGGCCGGACAAAATCTGTCCACGGGCCGGATGTGGCCATCGCGCCGTAGTTTGAAGACCCCTGTTCTAGAGTATAAATGCATATTGTCTTCTCGTTCGTAAAAATTATATTATTTTCTAAATAATGGCGCGGAATTATAATTCCAGTCTTTCAACGTTAATATCCGTTGATCCCACACCGACATCCCTGAGAAACACTATGTGCACTCCACGTCAAATATGCTCTACATAAATGATAGGAGAAAACGAAACAATGCTCCACATATGATGTTGTTAGTAAATTAGGCATAGTTAAGAGGGCGTTGGTGTGATGAAGGCGCCATCTAGCGGTAATAGCCACAACCATGCACGTCCGTCCAATCTTGCCGGGGTCAGTTACGCAACACTAACCAGCCACTTATCAATGATTCAGCTCGTCTCCCTACCGGCGCTTATCACCTACAGTCATAATGACACTTCGTTATCAGAGTTGTATCACGTTATCTCAGACCAGGGCCTAATTATTTGAAAAAGTCCGTCACACAAGGGCTGCGTTAACTAAGAAGATTTCCCACGCGAAGGTTTACAATAGATAAATCTACATATTGATAACACCACCGTGAATAAATACAAACGTTAATGAGAATATTTCTGTCAATTTACAAGTTAATAATCTCCACAAGTGTCTGAATTGTAAACAAACAGTTCAGCCAACCTAAGTGCTGTAATTTATAACGAATCAAAATCATTTTTATTTCACTCAAATAATAGTAACCCAAGAAAAAAAGAAAGGGAGGAGGGATCAAAATAACGTATTTGCATATACCTCACAAAGTAGAGGTTCAATGAAAACAATATTTGGTATTTATCCTTGGAATGAAGTGGTTCATGATATAACGCTTATTATTAACATGACATGCGTAGGAGTGGGCATTTCCTGAAAGCTGAAAACTATAAAATGCAAATATCTCCGTTAATATTTATAATACAGGAAATAGATATATTTATTTATTTATTTATTTATTTTGGAGCGTTCGCAGCGAGGCGATATTGCTCATAGAAAAAACAAAAAAAAACAATTTATATAAACAAAATACAAAATGAAAATAGAAACAAGAAAGAATTAAATAATACGAAATAAGAACGCAAATAAATAACAAAACTCGACTAAATAACCGAACGCAACAATATAACAAAACACAACTAAATAAAACTCAACTAAATAATAGAACGAAATCAAATAACCAAACAACGAAAAACAACAATAAACACAAAATAACAAATAAAATAAATAAACAAAAACAAAACATTAAGTTCAAAAACAAAAACTGTAAAGACTAATAAAATTACGTAAACAATTATATAATTTCAATGGATAAAAACTAAACTAAAATCAAATAAATATAAATTAGTATGTAAATAAAATGAAGATTTCTAACACCTAAAATATTTACAATCATATGCTCTCACTTTCTTTATCACACATACACGTACACACACGCGTTCAGGCACACACACTCACACGCACGCACGCACACACACACGCGCAAATACACACACACACACACACACACACACACACACACACACACACACACACACACGCACGCACATACACACACATAAACATACAGTAAAACGGTTTAGCTGGAATTTAAAATATTTAATTTAAGAAGGATTTTAAAATGTAACAATTCTAAATTTGTGAGTATATGTTAATATCATGTAAATGTTGGAGTATTATGGGTATGTGTGGGCTACCTTCAGTAAGTAAGTCGTGTAAGTCATGAGGGATCTTTAGATGGTCACGTCTTTTGCAGTCTGTTAGTATGTGTTTTATTGTAAGCGGAGCATTACACACATTGCAGTTAGGCATTCTTTTCTTTTGAAATAGGTAACCATGGGTAAGGAAAGAATGACCTATACGTAGTCTCGTAAGGACTACTTCGTCTCTCCGTGTAAATACCTCAAATTTGTCACTCCATGTCTTAACTGTAGTTTTAATTTGTCTCAGTTTGTTGTCATGTTAGTAACCAGTCCTGTTGCCATTCTTGGAGTATGTTAGTTTTAATGTAGTTTCAATTTTAATTAAGACTGGTTCTATTCAATATTTCGATCCGACGTATAGTAACTGAGATATCTCCAAGTTCGAACTCTCTCTAGTCCCCACTGCTCCGATTTCAGCCGTTAAGGAACTTGATCGTTCATTTAACATAAAACGATTAAATATCAAATTCGCTAATGATAAAACAAAAATGTCGGCCGCTAGAGCGTTGACAAACACACCCCCTTAAGGGAAATCTGCTAAAAATTAGCTACTAAGGTTGTACCATTGACGCGATTTTAGAAACAATTCATCAAACGTCCATCGATTGAATACAAGATGACAAAAATCTGGTCCGTTCAAAACTACATAATTGTGCATGTATATGTGCTGTGTATATATTTTTAGGTTTATAACAAAATAATAAATACTATTGTCATACATCTAGGTGGAGAACGTCGTCATTGGCTGATTGTTGAGTACTGCTGGCATTGTGCTTTAGATGCGATGGCATCTTCTTCAATCCTGTTGATAGTTATACTGATTTGCTTGTCCGTCAGTCTGCTGGTTTTATGCTATGTTCACCGTTATTAGTTGTGACTAATTAGTCACATAAAACCCACTGACTGACGGACAACCAAACTCAGTACAACTATTGACAGGCTTGAAGATGGTTGCCATCGCATCTATAGCACAATGCCAGCGGTACTCAACCATCTGCCAGTGACGACGGTCGCCACCGAGAGGTATGACAATAGTCTCATTTATATTGGCGGTTCTAACCCTTTATTTGTATTACCAAAAATAAGAAACGTTGATTATTAGGGTTCTTATGGGTTGTGAAATTAAATACCCACTCATTAACGCTTTTATCATACGCTATTTATTTGATGATCTTTTGAATACACGTTTGTAAACATAATCCAATAAAATATCTATTTAACTTTCCTTAAAATGGGAA
This sequence comes from Riptortus pedestris, assembly GCA_019009955.1. Classification (NCBI taxonomy): domain Eukaryota; kingdom Metazoa; phylum Arthropoda; class Insecta; order Hemiptera; family Alydidae; genus Riptortus; species Riptortus pedestris. The sequence continues at coordinate 141,450,606 of CM032232.1, forward strand.
ATATGTAAAGTCGTAAATACATAAAGAAATCCGAAGAGTGCGATGGTTTTGCTTCAGAAATATTTCGTGTTGTTTTATTAGCGTCCTTCAACATTTTACTTGACATTCAAAGCAGTGGCTGGATTTTAACAATGTCAGCTTATTTGTAAGAATTCTTTCACAAGGCACAACCTTGGCTTGTTTTTTTATTGAGGCAAGTATTACGCAAGTCAGAAGGCGTGGGCAGGAATTTATAAAATATATTCGACAAATTAACACTTTCTCTGACGTCTATCTGTTCAATGTATATATAGAGCACCTCTAAAATTCCACCGATTTACGCAAATAAAAAAAAAATAAACATGTATTTTTTTTTTTAATTTATTTTACTGAAGTTAATTTAATACCAGTCATAGGAGCACTAGGCGGAAGGAAGTTGATCTTGCTTGACTCAGGATCGGCCACACACACCTGACACACAGACACTTAATGACAAGTACTGACCTATATGCAAATACTGCATACCTAACGATAAGAGTCCGTCACGCAGGGGCTGCGTAAACTAAGCAGATTTCCCACGTAAAGTTATCCAATAGAAAAATCTCCATACGAGTTCCGAACAGTTACGGAAACGGCCGAACTAGCTTTCGGCGGAGACGAATAGAAGCGACCGTAGCTCGTCCGTTTCACTTAATAAAAATGCCAATATCTCGGTTAATATTCAAGATAGACAATAAATGTATATAACAATATTTATAGTAAATTTAAGTTGAAATAAGATTGGTTCTATACAATATTTCGGTCCGACTTATAGTAACGGAGATATTTCGAATTTTCGAAGATTTATTCAGGGAAATCTGCTAAAACACACACTGACAAGTTTCAGACGTACCAACGAAAAATCCCTGACAAAGCCTACGATACGACTGAACTAACAACTGACAGCTGCCAATATATTTCACACATTTAAAACATATAAATACTTACCAATATATAGAAAATAGAATTAAAATACAATAGGCCTACAACACAGTTACGACGATTTACAAAGGTTTTAGGAGATTTCCCTGAGGGAAATTAGCTATTGAGGTCGTACTTATGGCGCGATTTTCAAAGCCTGTCTTGAAATGATTTGAATGAAAATGAAGTACGTTCAAAATTGTATATATATATATATATATATATATATATATATATATATACATATATATATATATATATATATATATATATATATATTTCTGTTATCTCTCTAGCGGTCGCAATTATTGTTTGATCGTTACCAAACTCGATATTTAGACGTTCTATGGAAAAAGAAAGATCAAGTTCGTTGACAGCTAAAAAAGGACCAGGGGGAGAATTTTGAAAATTCGAAATGTCACCATTACCATACTTCGGATCGAAACATTGCATAGAGCCAATCTTATTGCAGATTAAATATACTATAAATATTGTTATATGTATTTATTCTCTATTTTCAATATTAACCGAAATATTTCCACTTATCAGTTTTCAGCCCTCAGCAAAACCACACTTCTACTCACGTGAGATAGACAATACTCTGTTACATAATAAACCACTTTATTCGAAGCTTAAGTACCAAATATTGTTTTCAAGAGACCTTTATTAAACTAGATACATTAAAATATGTTTTGGTGACCCCCCCCGTCCATAAGTTCTTGGACTACTAAACTAAAATTAAATTAAATTAGTTATTATCGTCCACTTTTTACAACTAAGGCTAATTGGGACGGGTTATCTACAGGTTACCACCCTTTTCTAAATAGGGTGGGACTCAGGATAAATAAAATCCTTGAATCCTCTTCCTCCTACGAATTCCGGCAGTAAATAAATTCCAATTGCCCAGGCGGGAATCGAATTCGCCACTCAAGGTTGTGAGATTAAGGTCAACGCTTTAACTCACATGGCTAACCTGAGCCCCTGGACTACTAAAATTTGATTGAATTGAGATTAAAAAGTCCGTCACGCAGGGGCTGCGTAAACTCAGCAGATTTTCCGCGTGACAATTTTCCAGTAGATAAATCTGCCCAATAACACCTGTAGTAGTAAGGTATCTCTAAAGCAATTCACGAGGGACGAGTACATACATAGCCGACTCCTGCGGACGACACACAGAATACAAATGCAAATATCTCGGTTAATATTAAAGATACAGAATAAATGTATAAAACAATATTTATAGTAAATTTAATTTGCAATAAGATTGATTCTATACAATTTTTCGATCCGACGCATAATAACAGAAGTATTTCGATATTTCGAAATTCCCTTCCACTGGTCCGATTTCAGCCTTTAACGAACTTGATCTTCCTTTTTACGATTAAATTCCGAGTTTGGTAACGATCAAACAAAAATTGCGACCGCTAGAGCGTTAACAGACAAATATATATATATATATATATATATATATATAAATATAATTTTGAACGGACCTCATTTTCGTCATCTCCAGGGTAGGATCGATGGACATTTGAGGAAATTTTTCGAAACTCGCGTCATGAGTACGACCTCAATAGCTGATTTCCCTTGAGGGAAATTTGCTAATATTCTGATTCATTATAGCATACAGTACTAGTTATAGTAAATAGTTTTCAACAAAATTAATATATGTATTCTGATATATTTCAGTAATTGTTTTTCTTTCCGGCGAGAGGTTGGCAGACCTGTTTGTTTACATTTCAGATCCTTGCAGTTTGTATTTATTCACTTAATACTGACGGTGGTGTTGTATTACCAGTATGTAGATTCATCTATTATTAAACTTCTCGAGGGAAATCTGCTTAGTTTACGCAACCCCTGCGTGAGGGATTTAGCAAATTTCCCTTAGGGGAAATCAGCTATTGAGGTCGTACTCATGACGCGATTTTCGAAAAATTTCTTCAAATGTCCATCTATCCTACCCAGGAGATGACGAAAATGAGGTCCGTCCAAAACTATATATAAATATATATATATATATATATATATATATATATATTTGTCTGTTAACACTCTAGCGGTCACAATTTTTGTTTAATCGTCACCAAAATCGGTATTTAATCGTTTCATGTAAAAAGGAAGATCAAGTTCTTTAACGGCTGAAATCGGACCAGGGGGAGGGGGGTTAGAGGGGGGATTTTCAAAAATTCGACATATCTCCGTTATTAAGCATCGGATCGAAAAAAACTATTCGTCCCTCGTGAATAGGTTTAGAGGTTAGGTTAACTGGTTTTTTGGGGCTAGAAACTACTGGGTTATTACGCCCTAAATAATGTTTTAGGTTTAGAGGTTTCTTACTACTACAGTTGTTATTAGGCAGATTTCTCTATTGTAAAACTTCTCGAGGGAAATCTGCTTAGTTTACGCAACCCCTGCGTGACGGACTTTTGTATTCTTATTTTAAATGTTTATATAGATGAAAGGTTTATTATACAGTGTATCATACGTGCGAACGGTAAAAAACTGAAATAATTTAAATATAATTTGGATGGAAATAAATTTACTTTACTGGTATAAACATACATTTATAAAGGACAACAATGTCAATTCAACTTAGGCTCGTTTACATCTGTATCGGGAAGAATTTTGGAGTTACCAAAGAGGAAGGCGCCAAAATAGAACAGTGGTCACCCTCTAAGTCGTCCAATATATCTCGGACTAGGGAAACCGGTCAGAGAATCCGGTCAGAGCTGACTTAAATAGACAACTTGCCGGCAGAGCTAAGACCCTGGTCACGAATTCCTGACTACCCGCGCTACTGGTTAGGGTAATTAGAACCAGTACTGACTCCCTCCTTCGGGATCTCTATCAGCTGCCATTAAGCAAGTAATTAAACACAATCCGATTTACTCATTATCACTGATATCACTGATAAGACGGTGGTCCTCTCATCATCTACCGCTAATAGCAATATTAGCTGTCACTAACGAGAAGCTGACGTCATCTTACATTAAATTCCATATCCTCCCTCAGTTATAATCGTAGAACGCTAACGAAAATCGAAATTAATCCAATGAGTTCAGAAACGCCTGCGATTTACTCTAGTTTTTCGCAGAGGCTGCGTAAACTAAACAGATTTCCCACTCACTGGTATAACACAATCATAATAAAGCAAATATTTGGAATTTTCGGATCCACTCCCTTAAAAAACCACCACTATTCCAGTCCATTTTCAGCAAATAACAAATATGATCTTGAGTGTTGAATAGAATATTTAACAAGTTAAGAACGTAAAATCTCAAATGATGACGTCATGGAACAACGAATTAGCAAATATTCTTAGTTGGTATTCTGGCAGGTGGAAGTGACTTCTAATGTAAGTAGGATCAAAACATTGTTGGCTAAGCTTTAATTATAGTGGAAGCGTAGCCAACAATTTTTTCATCCTACATACATTAACCCTCGGTCGGGCGCGTCAAGAATATTCCGCCATCGGGCGCTTGTATCTCACAGATCATCCTCAACCGTTTTTACGGAAATACAGTTTTTTAATATATATTTTGCACTAAAATGTTCAGTGTGTGATTAGAAACCATAAAAGAGGAAGTATTTGTTTGAAAGAAGTAAATAATTTTTAAAATTGACAAGCATTATAATATAAAGAAACCGTGGACGATAATTTTTAAAATATAATTAAAAAACACAAATATCAAAAGGAATTGTTTAAATGGACATGCCTTAATTATACATATTTCATTTCAGTTTGTGAACAATATACAAAAAATATCTAAATATAACTTCAATCAAAAATAAGTAGCACGAAATCACTTTTAGATAAGACTTAATGAAAATCATCAAAAAAATTTAAAAATACCAGTTTAATTCTTATTTATTTTGCAGAGCTGTATTACAATTAGGACAAAGCATGGAACTATGTTGTAGACAAATTTTGTTTTTGCAAATCTCACAACAGTAATTAGTACACCTACATTTATTTTCAGTTTTGCTTGGTTCACATCATTTTCTTTTGTTCGTTGTAGTGGAGGGACTTTTTTTATGCTGTTCTGTACTTGAGTTCAATGTATGGTCCAATGAGCTAGTGTACTCTTATGAGTCTCTGTAGTCTTCAAGTTTCGTCCTTAGTTCGGTTGGTAAACGTCTACTATTGTCACTGCGTCGTGTAATATATCGTTGTACAAGTTCTTTTGAAAGCTCATGTTTAAGCAAAATAATAGAATAATAGGTTCAAATGATTCCATTTAATAAAGAGAAACTTAATTGATGTACATATTTATGAAATACAGATTTCAAAAAAACTTACGAGATCGGGCGCGTGGTATCTAGGAGATAAAATTTAATGACAGGTGAAACACACGACTCCGTTAAACACAGTGACTCAACATACCTTGAGGGGGAGTTCTCTAAAACACATAACTCGAAGCACTACAACACCACGCTCTGCTAGGAGGTGTGGCAAATATTTTTCTAGAAACTGTGTATCTGAGAGATCACGCGCCCGACGGAGGGTTAAATTAGCAAATACCCTCATCTAGTAAATATATGTTAAAAAAAAATTTGACATTTAAGATTGAAATAATGTGGTCCATTATATAACAGCTTATTGTTAATAAGACATGAATAGGAGTTGGGGTTTATTATTATTTATTAACGTCCACTTTTTGCAACTTAGGCTAATCGGGACGGGTTATCTACCGGTTACCACCCTTTTCTAGCCCGGGTGGGGATTTTAGGATGTTATTTAATGAATTTCGTCACTAAATAATTGCCTTTGCCCAGGCGAGAATCGAACTCGCCACTCTAGGCTTAACATGTGAGATAAAGGTGTTGACCTAACGCCAAGGTGTAAGCGTTGGCTTTAACTCGCATGGCCAACCTGAGCCCCAGTTGGGGTTTAATGAAGGCTGAAACATAAAAAGTCCGTCACGCAGGGGCTGCGTAAACTAAGCAGATTTCCCTTGTGAAGTTTAGTAATAGATAAATATACATACTGCTAACACAACAACACCGTGAATAAATACAAACGGAAATAAGAAATGTTTCATCCAATTTCAATAACCTGCCGACAGGAAGCGTTAGGTTAGAAATGTAAACAAACAGGTTTGCCCACCTCACACCGGAAATAAAAACAATTACTGAAATATATCAGAATATAACACATTAATTTTATTGAGAACTATTTACTATATCTAGTACTGTAATTAATAATGAGTCAGAATAATTGTTATTTCAATCAATAAAATTTTAGTAGTCCAAAACTTTAAGATGGGGGGGGGGAGTCACCAGGGCATATTTGCATGTATCTCGTATAATAAAGGTCTCTTGAATACAATGTTTGTTATTTAGACTTCCAATAATGTGATTTATTATGTAGCAGAGTATTGTTTACGTAACATGAGTAGAAGTGGCGGTTTGCTGAAAACTGAAAAATGGAAATATCTTGGTTTATATACAAGATAGAGAATAAACGTATATAGCAATATTTAGAGTAAATTTTATTTGCAATAAGATTGGTTATATACAATTTTTCGATACGATGCATAATAACGGAGATATTTGGAATTTTCGAAAATCCTCCCCTCTAAACCCCCCCTCCCACTGGTCCGATTTCAGCCGTTAACGAACTTGATCTTTCTTTTTACATAAAACGGTTAAATATCGAGTTTCGTAACGATTAAACAAAAATTAGAGCGGTAACAGACAAATATATAGATATATATATATATATATATATATATATATATCTATATATATATATATATATAGATATAAATACAGTTTTGAACAGACCTCATTTTCGTCATCTACTAGGTAGGATCGATAGACATTTGAAGAAAAATTTCGAAAATTCCGTCGTGAGTACGACATCAATAGCTGATATTCCTTAAGGGAAATCTGCTAAAAATCCAAAATTTACTATAATATTACTGATTGAGAAAATAACACTTATAGGTAATTAAATTTACAATAAGATTGATCATATGGAATTTTTCAACCTGACATAATAACGGAAATATTTCAAATTTCAGCCATTAACGAACTTGACCTTGATAGTCTTGCATATGAAACGCTCATATATCGAGTTTGGTTACGATTAAAAAAGAATTGCGACCGTTATGGCGGTGGCAGACAAATATATAAATATACATACACATACAGTTTTGAACGGACCTCATTTTCCTCACTCCTAGGTAGGTTGGATGGACATTTGAAGAAAAATTTCGAAAATTCTTCATTTTTGTCATATTTTTTTACGATTGTCATATCGTTGGGTATGTGTAGGTTTTTTCGTTGGATGCAGTCTGTCAGTATGTGTTTTATCGTAAGTTGTTTGTTGCAGTATTTGCATATAGGGTTATCATTCCTTGTCATTAAGTGTCTATGTGTCAGGTATCAGGTGTGGCCGATCCTGAGTTTGGCAAGAACTACATACTTCCTCCCGTCTAGTACTCCTATGGCTCGATGGCCACTCCTTAATATGAGAATCGGATGAATAAAAGTGAGCTTAACAAAAAGACTAAACGAAACAAAATACAAAGAACTCCTTGAATACTCAAATCAAAGGAACATGAATACAATAGTAAAACATTAAAATTTCAGTAACATTAGTTATATAAAAGTCCGTCACGTAGGGGCTGCGTAAATTAAGCAGATTTCCCATGTGAAGTTAAACACCACCGTGATTAAATACAAAGGGTAATGAGAAGTCTTTCAGTTAATTAAAATAAATTCCCAACTGAAACGGCTTCTGAATTGTAAGAATAATTTATATTTTAATAACTCAAATGTTAGTAGTCCAACAACTAAAGAAGGTGAGGGGGGGGGCGGATGAACAGAACGTATTTGCATAAATCTCACAAAGTAACGAAGGTAAGGTACGGTTAGAAACGACAGGTAAGGTTAGAAGCTTCCACCTGAGCCGAGGAGTTATGAAAATGGCCGATCTAATCCGAACTATAACTGACCACGTGTCTCAAAGACTTCATAAAAATGCAAATATCTCGGTTAATATTAAAGATAGAGAATAAATGCATATAACAATATTTATAGAAAATGTAATTTGTATTAAGATTGATTTTGTACAATTTTTCGATCCGATGTATAGTAACGGAGATATTTTGAATTTTAGAAAATCCTACCCTCTAAACCCCCCTCCCACTGGTCCGATATTAGCCGTTAACGAACTTGATCTTTCTTTTTACATAAAACGACTAAATTTCGAGTTTCGTAACGACCAAACAAAAATTGCGACCGCTAGAGCGGTAACAGACAAATATATATATATATATATATATATATATATATATATATATATATATATATATATATATATATATATATGTATATAATTTTGAACGGACCTCATTTTCGTCATCTCCTGGGTAGGATCGATGGACATTTGAATAAATTTTTCGAAACTCGCCTCAATAGCTGATTTCTCTTAAGGGAAATCTGCTAAAAGGTGTACCTTTGGAAATATTGGTTATTATGTTGTAGACCTATTGTATTTTAATTTTGTATCTATTAGTAAATATTTATATGCTGTAGATGTGTGTAATATATTGGCAGCTGTCAGTTGGTAGCTCAGTCGTATCGTGGGATATGTCAAGGTTTTATTCTTGATACGTCTGCAGCAGACTAACAAACTTGTTAGTATTTGTGTGTTTAATTGCTAGATATGTGTTGCAGTATTTGCATATAGGGTTATCAGTCCTTGTCATTAAGTGTCTATGTGTCAGCTATGTGTGGCCGATCCTGAGACAGGCAAGATCAACTTCCTTCCGTCTAGTACTCCTATGGCTGGGATTAAATTTTTTAATTTATTTATTCAAATGAGTTCCGCAACGGCGGCGAATCAAAAGCGAACAGTAAACAAAAAAAAACGGTGATTTTTGAAACGGTACATTGGCATAACACTCTTATATGAAGCAAACGATATTGTAAATGGAAACCTAACGGTGAATGAAAATTTAAGGATAGAAGATTTTGAACGTACCTCGTTTTCGTCTTCTAGTAGGTAGGAACGATGAACATTGACGGGAAATCGTGTCGAGTACAAAATTGATTGCTGATTTCCCCCGAGGGAAATCTCCTAAAATAACTACTAAAACAAAGGTACTAAAACTAGCATAGAAAAACTCTAGGTCATACTTCGATGGTATGCATGGAGTTGCAATGATGTGCATATTCCCAGGTTGTTCGAGTGCAGTTAGTTGGCTGCAAACAGGTCTATAAACATCCTGGGAACCATGCATTGTCAGGAGATAATAAGTCATTCCAGGATTATCCCAGGCAAGGAGGGGAAATCATCACCCCATAACTGTACGACCTATTATTATTTTCATGGTAGGTTAATTCATTTCATGCTCTAGAATTAATTCGTGATAATTGGAACAATATATCTGGGGAAATAAATTACAATTACTTTTACGAAATATATATATATATATACTAGCTCAGATACCCGGCTTCGCCCGGGAATTCATTTGAGGCTGAATGGTGATGGTATTTTTTAGCAGGCTTTACATTGCACAATATTTTGACATTTACCCGTCCCATTGTTTAGGATTGATACCCGTCGTTGCCGTGGATTTGCTAATAATAGAATATTTGTTCGATAACGCTTCACTGTCTTCGATATTTTTATATTTTCCGTCTCTTATACATGTAAATATGGCGAATTTTTATTTCAGGCCTCTCTTATAACCCCCCTCCCGTTTGAACCTAAACTTTTTAATATAACTTATAATCATGGAAGAATTAATGCTAATTGACATACCTAGTTTGGTTAAGTTCGGTTCAGCCGTTAGTGCCCAATAAAATTGTTGGCTCCCGCTAAAGTTTTAACGTATAACTCATTTTTACTTAGGTATACGACAAAAGTGTATATAACAAAAATTACTCCAAATTACAAAATAAACAACTTTTGTTATGTTTATATTTGCGGAAAAACCAATAGGAAACGAAATATCACTATTTTTAATTTCAGGCTTTCCTTATAACCCCCACTCCTGCCCGTCCATAGAAATGTTGGTATGGCTTATTATAATGAAGGCCTCACTGCTAATACACATACCGAGTTTTATTCAGTTCGGTTGAGTCTTTTGTGCTAAATAAAATTGTTGACTCCCGCTTTAATTTTTAGCGTATAACAAATTTAAACTTCGGTATACGACAAAAGTGTATAAAACAAAAGTTACTCTAAATAACAAAATAAACAACTTTTGTTATGTGCATATGTACCGAAAAACCAATAGAAAACGAAATATCGCTATTTTTAATTTCAGGCTTCCCTTATAACCCCCACTCCTGTTCGTCTCAGAGAAAATTAATATAGCCTAAAGTCTAAGTTGGGTTAGTAGTAATATACATACCAAGTTTCATAAAATTCGGTTCAGCCGTTTATGCGTGAAAAGGTAACAAACAAACAAACAAACAAACAAACAAACAAACAAACAAACAAACAAACAAACAAACATACACGAAAGAAACAAAATGCAGATATGGTGTCTATGACATGTGAAACGAAAAGTTATCGTGAAATTTCGCGAAAAAAATCAATGTACAGACAGAGGTTACAATTTTATATATATACTAGCTCAGATACCCGGCTTCGCCCGGGAATTGATTTGAGGCTGAATGGTGATGGTATTTTTTTGGAAAGGCTTTAATTTGCACAATATTTTGACATTTACCCGTCCCAGTGTTTAGGGTTAATTCCCGTTGTTGGCATTTGTTAATAATAAAATTAATTTTTTATGTAAGTCTTCACTGTCCTCCAAATTGTCATATTTCCCGTAGACAAATAGACAATGAAATATCGCGAATTTTTATTTCAGGCCTCCCTTATAACCCCCACTCCCGTTCTAAACTAAACATTTTAATATAGCTTATAATCATGGAAGAATTAATGCTAATTGACATACCGAGTTTTTTTAAGTTCGGTTTACTCGTTAGCGCTCAATGAAATCGTTGACTCCCGTTTTAGTTTATAGTGTATATCTTGTTTATACTTTGTTAAAAGACAAAAATGAATATGACAAAAGTTACTCTAAATAACAAAATAAACAACTTTTGTTATGTTCATATTTGCTGAATAAGCAATAGGAAACGAAATATCGCTATTTTTAATTTCAGGCTTCCCTTATAACCCCCACTCCTGCCCGTTCCTAGAAATGTTGGTGTAGCTTGTTATAATGAAAGCGTTAGTGCTAATACACATACCGAGTTTTATTTATTTCGGTTGGGTCTTTTGTCCCAAATAAAATTGTTCACTTCCGCTGTAGGTTTTAGCGTATATCTCGTTTATACATCGGTATACGAAAAAAGTGTACATAATAAAAGTTACTCTAAATAACAAAATAAACAACTTTTGTTATGTTCATATTTGACGAAAAACCAATAGGAAACGAAATATAGCTATTTTTAATTTCAGGCCTCCCTTATAACCCCCACTCCTGTTCATCTCAGAGAATTTTAATATAGCCTAAAGTCTAAGTTGGGCTAGTAGTAATATACATACCAAGTTTCATAAAATTCGGTTCAGCCGTTTATGCGTGAAAAGGTAACAAACAAACAAACAAACAAACAAACAAACAAACAAACAAACAAACAAAACAGACACCAAAGAAACAAAATGCAGTTATGGTGTCTATGACATGTGAAATGAAAAGTTATCGTGAAATTTCGCGAAAAGAATCAATGTTCAGACAGAGGTTACAATTTTATATATATATATAGATATAGATATATATATACTCGCCTGTTTCCGCTCTAGCGATTGTAATTTTTGTTTTACCGTTACCAAACGCGATGTTACTGAAATCGTCTAGAGGACGGGGGGGGGGGTAGTTTAGGGGGTAAATCTAAAAAATCTCCGTTATTTAAGATGAATTAAAAATTGTATATAACCAATCTTATTGGCAATTTAGTTGCCTATAAATCTTGTTAAAGAATGTATAAATATATTCTCTATCATTAATATTAGGGGGAGAGGTTATTTTATTTTTCAACCTTCAGTAAACCCCACTCCTATACATGTCATATTAACAATTAGCTGTCATATCAGCGACGACTAATTGTACGTACTTGATCCTTAGCCTTACACAAAATCGTTTAAATATCGATATTGTGAAGGAACAAACAAAATATGAGGCCGCCAGCGCGTTAACAGGCACATGTGCATAATACACGTGTGTGTGTGTGTGTGTGTAATTTTGGAGAGATCTCATTTTCCTCACCACCAGAGCAGGATCCATAGGAGTTTGAAGAAGTTTTATGCTAATTCTCTTTAAAAATTACATCTGTATTTGGTGCAATCATGTTAGTAGATTTCCCTTAAGGGAAATCAGCTATCTGTGAAGGAAGGAGGGATTGGTTTTTTACCTGTGATTTATTTAGTGAGTTCGTCTCTAAATCCAATCCTATTCTTATTTGCAGATTTCCATTAAGGAAAATCAGCTATTGAGGTCGTACAGCAATATCGAACTTTTTCTTCAAATGTCCATCGATCTTACCTTGGAGATGACGAAAATGAGGTCCGAACAAAATTATATATATACGGATTTACATATTTGTCTGTTAACGCTCTAGTGGTCGTAATTTTCGTCTAATCGTTACCAAGCTGTATTTAAATGTTTTATGTACAAAGGAAGGAGGTTAAGGTGGGATTTTGAAAATTCGAAATATCTCCGTTACTATACGTCGGATCGAAAAATTGTATAATATCAATCTTATTGCAAATTAAATTTACTATAAATATTGTTATATACATTTATTCTCTATCTTGAATATTAACCGAGATATTTGCATTTTTATTAAGTGTAACGGACAAGCTATGGTTCCCGCCGAAAGCTAGTTTGGCCGTTTCCGTAACTCATCGGCACTCGTATGGAGATTTCTTTATTGTTTAACTTTACGTGGGAAATCTGCTTAGCTTACGCAACCCCTGCGTGACGGACTTTTTTGGTTTTCCTTTTTTTTTCTTTTTTCCATTTGACCTATATTTTTCTTTCTGGTAGGAGGTAAAGAAAATTCAGTCCAGAAAATTTCGATTTCCAGATTTTCATGTCTCTATTCTTTTTACTCTTTCTAAATCCATCAGGTCTAGTTATGGCGGTAATTCTTTATTGATTGTCTAGCGCCTAGACAAAAAATGTAACACTGTCTTGTTTAGAACATCTAGTTCTGCTCCTCCAATTTTGTTTGAAGTGGACTAAGTGAGAGGGGAAGGGGGTTAGAAAAGATCAAATAAAGCAAACTGTAAATTCGTCCTTTACAAATAGTCTATTTTGATTGTAATCAAAAGTCTAATTAATTAAGTTCCATGACAAATTTCGATCGGATGAATTTGAACAGAAATATGTTATTTCACTTTCAGATGAAATAGTTCTACGTCGGATGAATCACATCAGTTTCTTTCATCAGACTAACGTGTGAAAAGGCGATTTTCATACAATGGGTGTATTTGTGTGTGTACGCGAAAGGACCTTTCAGAAAATTCTTTAACAATTTCAAGAAGGGCTGCGTTAAAGAAGTAGATTTCTCACGTGCGTCACATATTAACATTTATCTCAAAAACTAAATGTTCAATGAGAACAATATTCGGTATTTAGGCTTGAAATAAAGGCCTTCATAATATAACAGCTTATTGTTAATATGACAGGAGTAGGAGTGGGGGTTCAGTGTAGGGCGAAAAATGAAAATATCTCCAATAATAATTAACATTATGAAAAAAAGTACAAAACAATAAGACTCATTTTGTACAATATTTCGACCCATCACAAAATAACAGAGATATTAAGATTTTTCGAAATTTTCCGCTGTAAGCTCCCCTCCATCCCACTGACTGGATTTCAGCCCTTAGCGAACTTAATCTTTAGTTTTTCATAAAACGTTTAAGCTATATCGAGTTTGATAACGATCAAATAAATATTGCGACCGCTAGAGCGATAACAGAAAAATATATAAATATATACACATTTTTGAACAGACCTCATTTTCTTCATCTACTGGGTCGATTAAGATTTGTGGAAATTTTTCAAAAACCGCGCCATGAGTAATGATGATTCCCCGCATGGGAAATCTGATGAAACATAGAATAAAAAAAGTCCGTCACGCAGGGGCTGCGTAAACTAAGCAGATTTACCAAGTTTTACAATAGAGAAATTTCACGAGAGCCGAGCAGTTAAGGAAACGGCCGAACTAGCTTTTGGCGGGAAAGTCCCTATCGTCCGTTAGCCGCCCACATTTAATAAAAATGCAAATATCTCGGTTAATAATCATGATAGAGAATAAATGTATATAACAATATTTATAGTAAATTTAATTTGCAATAAGGTTGAGTCTACAATGTTTCGATCCGACGTATAGTAACGGAGATATTACGAATTTTCGAAAATCCTCCCCTCTAACCCCCCCTCCCACTCATCCGATTTCAGCCGTTAACGAACTTGATCTTTCTTTTTACATAAAACGACTAAATATCGAGTTTGGTAACGATCAAACAAAAATTGGGACCGCTAGAGCGGTAACAGACAAAAATATATATATACATATATATATATATATATATATATATATATATATATATATACAGTTTTGAACGGACCTCATTTTCGTCATCTACTAGGTAGGATCGATGGATATTTGAAGAAAAATTTCGAAAATTCCGTCATGAGAACAACCTCAATAGCTGATTTCCTTTAAGGGAAATCTGCTAATAGACCTCTGGGCCGTCCAGGAGGTTTCATTATTATTTCTTCCACCTTGCAACAATCATACCGCCTTTACAATGTGAAATACACGGATAACACTGCAACCTGAGCGCTACATTGATCTGTGTGAATAGATGTTCTAGTTCGAGGAACAACCTACTTTGAGAGTTTGCTTCTTGCAAGTGAACAGCTCACCGCCGCATGCATGCAGCCAAGTTCATTAACAATTAGTTCACAGTTATTGTTAGAAAGGATGAAGGAAATATTCTCACGTTGATAATGTCCTGGGAAGAATGCTTAATCATATCTCTAGGATTGAATAGTCTCTACAATTAATACAATTATTCATTCGCCAAGGAACATTCATAAACTCCTGGTCATATACAACAAGACTAGCATTACAATAAGAGGTTCCATAAGAGATTGATTGTCCCATGAATAATCGTTCGTCAGCCTGAACTATAACAAGGATGCAACATTACTCATGTGTAAATAATCTCATGAAGGCGTCAGATGAATTCCTTTTACTCATATTAATTATTTTGTAGCAGATTTCGCTCAAGGTCCTATTGTGGTTGTACGAAGGAAGCGAATTTCGAAAAATTTCTTCAAACCTCCATCAATCCTACACAGTATCTGACGAATATGATACCCGTTCAAAACTAAATATATACATATACATAAACTAAATATATAGACACATGTATGTATATATGTCTTTTAACGCTCTAGCGGACGCACCTTTTGTTAGCGGATTCCCCTTAAGGCATATCAGATATTGAGGTTGTACTCATGACGCGATTTTCGAAAAATTTCATCAAATGTCCATCAATCCAACCTAGTAGATGACGAAAATAAGGTCCGTTCAAAATTTTATATATATTCATTGAACAGTAAAGTTCATAGTCGTCAATGTCTGAATTCGACCAGGATGTTGGTCGTTAAGGGGGGGATTCGTAAATTCAAAATATCTCAGTTATTATGTTTTGTATTGAAAAATGATACAGAACCAATCTTCTTAAGCTACTGAAGCTTTAAAAATGCTGTTCTATACATTTCTTCGTAGCTGAAAAATTAAGTGAGGAGTTATTCGTACTTTCTTGATGCCTTCAGAAAATGCCCTTCTACTAATGGGATTTTAATTCAGAAATATAAAATACATTGGTAGAAGAGATACATAGTGTGCCATACCAGTAAGTTGGAAATCTGTTTAGGACACACAGCCCTTGCGTGGACGGACCTTATTCTTTTCAGCCTTCGTAGATAATCCTCCACTTTCAAACATCCGCTCTTAACGCAGAAATTCAGAATATATAGTGAGATAATATCACCAGTGACGGACTTTCGTTAATTATGTCCATGACGATAACGCGAAACAAATAACCACTTCGTAATTATGTATCAACAAAAAAAAAAAAAAAAATGTTGCCTGAAACCAACAGAGGTAGTGATTCCATCCCCAATAAAAAAAAACCTAGGAGGAAATTGCAGTTGAATGCAGTGCGCTACTGGTTTTGTTAATGACTGTAATTGAGTTTAACTGTTAATCCGTAATAACACTCTATTTGGAAATCAGTCGCCGTGAAGTAAGGTCCACTCCACAATTAGAGGAATAACAACGTAGAATGTAGAAAATAAAAGTCCGTCACGCAGGGGCTACGTAAACTAAGCAGATTTCCCACGTGAAGTTTTACAATGGAGAACTCTCCATACAAGAGCCCAACAGTTACGCCAAAGGGCCGAACTAGGTTTTGGCGGGAAATTCAAAAATCCGTTATAGGCCCAAATTTAATAAAAATGCAAATATCTCGGTTAATATTCAAGATAGGGAATAAATGTATAGAACAATATTTATAGTACATTTAATTTGCAATAAGATTGATTCTATACAATTTTTCGATCCGACGCATAATAACGGAGATATTTCGAATTTTCCGAAAATCCCCCTTCTAAACCCCCCCTCCCACTGGTCCGATTTCAGCCATTAACGATCTTCCTTTTTCTATAAAACGATTAAATTCCGAGTTTGGATACGATCAAACAAAAATTGCGACCGCTAGAGCGTTAACAGACAAATATATATATATATATATATATATATCTATATATATATATATATATATAACATTTTGAACGGACCTCATTTTCGTCATCTCCTGGGTAGGATCGATGGACATTTGAAGAAATTTTTCGAAACTCGCGTCATGAGTACGACCTCAATAGCTGATTTCCCTTAAGGGAAATCTGCTAAAAAACAGATATGATATTTATAGCATGCTGTTTGCACGTGGGAAGTAACATTGAACATAGTAGATTATGCTACTGTACTATTCTGTTAAGCTAGAGCTCGTGAACAAAAAGTCCGTCACGCAGGGGCTGCGGCAACTAAGCATATTTCCCCGTGCGTCACATATTTGCATTTATCTCAAAATGCAAATGTTCAATGAGAATAAAATTTGGTGTTTAGGCTTTAAATAAAGGGCTTCATAATATAACACCTTATTGTTAAAATGAAAAATTTAAAAACAAGCCGTGTTCATTAGCGACTCAAATATTTCTGTAATTATGAATCGGATTGAGAGATTGAATAAAACCAATCTTGTTGAAAATTTACTTCTCTATAAATGTTATTTTGTAAACATCTTCTCTAATTTTAACCGACATATTTCCCTTAAGGGAAATCAGCTATTGAGGTTGTACTCATGACGGAATTTTCGACATTTTTCTTCAAATGTCCATCGATCCTACCTAGTAGATGACGAAAATGAGGTCCGTTCAAAACTGTATATATATATATATATATATATATATATATATATTTGTCTGTTACCGCTCTAGCGGTCGCAATTTTTGTTTAATCCTTACCAAACTTCATATTTAAGCGTTTTATGTAAAAAGAAAGATCAAGTTCGTTAACGGCTGAAATCGGACCAGTGGGAGGAGGGGTTTAGAGGGGAGGATTTTCGAAAATTCGAAATATCTCCGTTACTATACGTCGGATCGAAAAATTATACAGAATCAATCTTATTACAAATTAAATTTACTATAAATATTGTTATATACATTTATTCTCTATCTTGAATATTAACCGAGATATTTGCATTTTTCAGTTTTCACCAAATCGCCACTTCTACTCATGTTACGTAAACAATACTCTGATACATAATAAATCACATTATTGGAAGTTTAAATACCAAAAATTGTATTCAAGAGACCTTTATTATACGAGATACATGCAAATATGCCCTGGTGACTCCCCCCCCCCCCGTCTTAAAGTTTTGGACTACTAAAATGTTATTGATTGAGATAACAATTATTCTGACTCATTATTAATTACAGTTCTAGTTAGAGCTAAGAGTTCTCAATAAAATTTATGTGTTATATTCTGTTTTATTTGAGTAATTGTTTTTTCTTTCCGGTGTGAGGCCCGCCGACCCGTTTGTTTACATTTCTAACCTAACGCTTCCTGTCGGCAGGCTATTGAAATTGGATGAAACATTTCTTATTACCGTTTGTATTTATTCACGGTGTTGTTGTGTTAGCAGTATGTATATTTATCTATTACTAAACTTCACGAGGGAAATCTGCTTAGTTTACGCAGCCCTGCGTGACAGACTTTTTTTTTTGCTCTACACCTCACTATAGTTAGACACCAGTCAAAACACATTTCTAATATATGAATTTGCAAAAATACTGTATTAGCAAAGCAGGGTTCTAGCCAAAACCGAAGAACATGGCAACTGGTGTAAAAAGTTTGGGGACCTCTGGTTTAAAGCATAACCTGCATTCCGTTATGGACTTTTCTACGAGAAAGTTGATAAAATTTAAACTCACTTGAGGCACTGAAGAACTATTCTACACCCAGCCAGTAAGTAAATCGGATTTACCTGAAAAATAAAAAATAAATGATTATTAATTTAAAAATACAATATCATTAAAACACTTATTTAATACAAAACTTTTCCCATCTCTATTTGTAAGTAAACTATTCTCACGTTTTGAATGAAAGGACCCATTATGTTATCATAAGCCAATTATCAACGACACCATTAAATAAGAAATCTGGCACAGCATGACTTCCTTGTACTCCTTTTACATTGAATAAATAATATGTTTGGATGCTCTTCATTTAAAATTATTTCACTTGAAAGAGTCAAATGAATCAAATTTCACAAATGGATAACTTCGTTGAAATCTGAAATTCTAAATTTTTCCTGATTACAATGTTTTTATTTATTCACACAAGGAAGGAAAAAGAAAAACCAACTCTCATAGATGCATCTGTGATATGTATACACACACACACACACACACACACACACACACACACAAGGACAATCTGTTTTTCTTACGATTTAATAGACGGTTAGATTAGAAGCGGAATCAACAATTGAGCTTGTACTCATGATAATATTTTCGAAATATTTCCTCAAATGCCCATCGATCCTACCTAGGAGTTGACGAAAATAACGCCTGTATAATTTTGTATATATATATAAATTGTCTAATATAAAATTTATATTTATTCGAAATGTTTCCATTATTATAATTCAGATCGAAAATTTCTATGAAAGTATTTTAATGCAATTTAATGTTCTATAAATGCTGTAATCTCTCCTCTATCTGCATCTTTCGTGAATTTTTCGAATATCGCTCAATAGCTGATTTTCCTTGGGGGAAAGTCTGCTTAAAGCAACTTCTGCGTGCTCGCCTTTTTGACGGCTGCTTAATATTAACGAGAAACTGGTGTAGTTGTGAGACAGAGGAAAGGTTTTATGAGGGCTTAGCAGTAAATAAAACATGGCGGAACTGCAAACAGGAGTGTGCTGAGGTAATAGCCCTGTACTACACCAGCACTTACTGTCTAATCCACTGTTAGGTCAGCTCTGGTCTCCGTTAGTTGCTAACAACGGGGGCGGGAGTAAGTACTGTATGGATCTTGGCTACTTGGAGGACTCCAACGGGATATTATAATCACGCTAACTAAGAAGATTTCACACGTTTGGATGACATAAAGTTCATTTCGTCTCACCATATATACCTAATTTCAAGGTAAAAATTCGATTAGAAGAAGTGAGGGATTATTAAAACTTGTAAAGATAAGTCCGTGACGCAGGGGCTGCATCTAAGCAGATTTCCAATTTACGCAGCCCCTGCGTCACGGGTTTTATTTTTGAGAAAATTCCATTTGGAAGCACTCTGCGTCGTTGATGTAAGAACGGGTATTAATTTATTACTCAGATGCAATCAATCGTAGGGAGTACATAATTAATGAGAAAACCATGTGAAGGTGGGAATTGACTTTCTACGGATCGGAAGAACAGAGTCGCTCAATTAATAGTTCGCAAGCTAGCTTGCATGCACGTACCTACTGCAATTGCATGCATTCATGCAAATGTAATGATCATTGAATAAGGGGAAAAGCTCTTGAGTTGCAAGAATGCATCATGCATGTGGGATAATATATGATTAGTAGAAACCCTCGTAGACAGGAGTGGGGGGTGGGCAAAACATTTTTGGAAACAACTTATGATTTCCGGCATAAAAATCGCTTAAACTGTATTTTTAAAGGCTGAATAAATAAATAACTCCCTTAATATTTTAGCGTCGAAAATATAGATTAAACAACAATTGTAGAGAATGAATTGTTTAGCAAGAGTGGATCTATAACATTTCTCGATCCGACTCAAAATAACGGAGATATTTTGAATTTTCGAATTACCCTGTTTGTTACTATAATAATACTAATAATAATACTATTTAGTTTGATTTCAGCTAAAAGCCACCACGATCTTTAGGGTTCAATAGAAAATTGAAATACTGAGTATTGTATAGATATAATAAACATTTTTGAGTCAAGACAGTGGAATCTTAATTCTTGTCGTCATTACAATAACTTATTTGCGTGTTTCTCACATAATAAAGGCCGCTGAAAACAATATTTGGATTTTACCTTGGAATAAGACGAATATTGAATTATTGTTATCGTGCGGCGACTAAAAGTGGGGGTTTACTGAAGGCAGAAAATTAAAAAATCGAAATATCTCGGTTAATATTCGAGACGGGTAAAAAGTGTAAAAAACAACATTTATAGGAAATTTCAAAAAGATTGGTTATACAGAATGGTGCCGTCAAACTCATAATAATGGGTATATTTTCTGTTCAATGTTCTCTCCTCTAACCACCCCCCTTCCCACAGCCTTTAAGGGACATGACTTTAGTTTTACATACACTTTTTATATATACTAAGTTTGATAACGATCAAACAAAATTTTCCAGAGCGGTAACAGACAAATAAATAAAAATATGTAAACATAAGGATGAAGAAAAGTATTCCCACAATGAATAATCAAAATGAAGTAACCAGAATAAATATGTAAGTGGAATTTATAATCATATGTATGGTTGACAGTTGATAGAAATTTCACACACCTTATGATTTAATTTATTTGTCTGATCAATGCCCTGGAATGATGAGGAGAGTGGTGTAATGACTAGTCCTAGAATTATTTTTTACCTTTTACTACATTTCCTTCGTAATTTTTATCTGTGTTTTTTTCAATAAAACCGTTTAATTTATTTTTTTACCTTATTTTATTTATTTTTTAAATATAGTAGCTACTTTTAATATGTTTGTTAGGGAGTGAATATTATAATGAAAGATTTATATATTTCTTATATTTATATCTCTGTTATATTTATATCTCTTTGGAATTGTAAGATATAGGTTAGGTGTAGAAACAGATGTTTTGTAGGTAGACAAGATAGTTATTATTAATATTTGTTAACGTCCACTTTTTGCAACTTAGACTAATCGGGATGGGTTATCTACAGGTTACCACCCTTCTCTAGCGAGGGGGATTTTAGGATGTTATTTAATGAATTTCGTCACTAATAAATAATTTCCTTTACCCAGGCGAGAATCGAACTCGCCACTCTGGGTTTACCATTTGAGATTAAGGCTAACGCTTTAACTCACATAGCTAACCTGAGCCCCCAGATGTTTTGTAGGAGACAAGATAGGTTTTGTTTTCTTAGTCTAAAAGAGTAAAGAGATACATTCTCATTAAACATTCTAAACCATTTTTGTACCTAAGAACTATGTTATATAGTTATTGCACAACATTTTTCAGTGAATATAATCACATACTAGAACCTCAACAGCTTATTTAACATAAGAGAAATCTGCTAAAAGGAGAATATGCGGTTGTTAGATCATAACCTAGTCAAGCCTGTGGGAAGTAAGTGTGGTTTGTGCCCCAGCTTTAGATATATTTCCACTAGGGTCGAGTTTATCATATACGTCTTGATAATAGATTCAGTTCCCTGTCTAGTGGAGTTATTGAGTGATGGTGTCGCTGTCCAGTGTTTGTTCTGACCACTAATGGCATGGGAACACTGTTCACCTTTATAGCTATCACTTAGCTTATCAGTAGCACAGCAATACAGCTCCATCTGTTGGCAGTCGTTGGCTGCATTAACTCTGGGAATTGCCGACATGAACTCCGGAGTACAAATAGTGATGTAATAGCATTTCTCAGTACTTAAGCACATATTGATCGACATTCTGCTCATGTAGAAGAAGCAAATTTGAAGAATGGGAAGGCTATTAAGGTTTGTACTCAGGCGCGATTTTCGAAACATTTCCTCAAATATCCATCAATTCTACCTGGGAGAAACAAAAATAGGTCCGTTCAAAACTGTCGCGATTTTGGTTTGATCGTTACCAAATTCAATATATAAGCGTTCCATACAAAATAAAAGTCCGTCACGCAGGGGCTGCGTAAACTAAGCAGGTTTCCCACGTGAAGTTTTGCAATAGAGAAATCTGCCTAATAACAACTGTAGTAGTAAGAAACCTCTAAACGTAAAACATTATTTAGGGCGTAATAACCCAATAGTTTCTAGCCCCAAAAAACAGTTAACCTAACCTCTAAACCTATTCACGAGGGACGAATAGTTATGGAAACGGCCGCCAGAGCTCTCGGCGGAAAGTCCGAACATAGCCTACTGGCGACCACACGCAGAATACAAATGCAAATATCTCGGTTAATATTCAAGATACAGAAAATATGTATAGAACAATATTTATAGTAAATTTAATTTGCAATTTATTCTATACAATTTTTCGATCCGACGCATAATAACGGAGATATTTTGAATTTTCAAAAATCCCTCCTCTAAACCCCCCTCCCACTGGTCCGATTTCAGCCATTAACGAACTTGATCTTCCTTTTTACATAAAACGATTAAATTCCGAGTTTGGTAACGATCAAACAAAAATTGCGACCGCTAGAGCGTTAACAGAAAAATATATATATATATATATATATATATATATATATATATATATATAATTTTGAACGGACCTCATTTTCGTCATCTCCTGGGTAGGATCGATGGACATTTGAAGAAATTTTTCGAAACTCGCGTCATGATTACGACCTCAATAGCTGATTTTCCTTAAGGGAAATCTGCTAAAAGGCCAAGTTTTATACTCACCAAAATCTATTATGTTGAAATCGGACTAGTGGGAGTGCGTGGGGGTTCGAAAACTCAAAATATCTCCGTTTTTATACGTCAATTCGAAAAATTGAATAGAACCAATCATATTGAAAATTAAATTTACTAAGCACATTGTTATATAAATTTATTGTATATCTACAATAATAACTGCGATATTTGCATTATTTAGTATTTAAACTTGAGTAAACCCTCACTCCTATTAATGCCAGAATAGTTATTCAATTCTAAGTCATGAACCATTTTATTCTAGGCTTAAATACCAAATACTGTGTTCCAAGACACCTTTATTAAGCGAGACACATGCAATTCGTTGTGTGGTCACTCCATATTTAACCTTTTCTGACAACAATAAAGAATATATTTGTTATTGGCTGAAATCGGAATTTTGGGGGGGGGGGACGATTCATAAATTCAAAATATATTCGTTATTGAGTCGTATTTTTAAAATCTTATTGAACCAATCATGTTAAACTATTGTTGCTTTACAATTTCCATTCTATGTATTCTCTAAGTGGAATACTAATGGAGTTCTTCATACTTCCTTGTATTCAACCCTCATTGATGCCCCCCCCCCCTACTTCTCATCGTTTCAACATAGAAACAGAGAATATGTGGTGAGGTGGTAGTTCACAAGTATGCTATACCAGTAAGTGGGAAATCTGATTAGTTTACGCAGCCCCTGCGTCACGGACTTTATACTATTTTGTAGTGTTTAAGATTATCCAATCTATGTATGTCACAAACTGTCCCGTGATATGTTCAAAAATAAGAAAAATGAAGTTTGAAATTTTTTTTTCAACATATACATTTTTAGGGCTCAGGTTAACCAATTGTGTTAAAGCGTTGACCTTAATCTTACATGGTAAACCTAGAGTGGCGAGTTCAATTCTCGCCAGGGCAATAGGAATTTATTTAGTGAGGGAATTAATTAGGTAAAATTCTTAGTACCATCTTAGCTAGAAAAGGATGGTAACCTGTAGATAACCCGTCGCAATTAAACTTAGTTGCAAAAAATGGACGTTAATAAATAATTTTAATATACATTTTATGTAAGTGTACATCATAAAATAACATTTTTTGGAGTGAAAACATTCTTTTACTTCCATGTTTGTGTTATTTTGTAACCTAAAAAAACAAAAGTCCGTCACGCAGGGGCTGCGTAAACTAAGCAGATTTCCCCTGTGAAGCAATACAATGGAGAAATCTCCATACAAGAACCCAACACTTACGGCAAAGGGCCGAACTAGGTTTTGGCGGGAAACTCAAAAATCCGTTATCGGCCCAAATTTAATAAAAATGCAAATATCTCGGTTAATATTCAAGATAGGGAATAAATGTATAGAACAATATTTATAGTAAATTTAATTTGCAATAAGATTGATTCTATACAATTTTTCGATCCGACGCATAATAACGGAGATATTTTGAATTTTCCGAAAATCCCCCCTCTAAACCCCCCCTCCCACTGGACCGATTTCAGCCATTAACGAACTTGATCTTCCTTTTTACATAAAACCATTAAATTCCGAGTTTGGTAACGATCAAACAAAAATTGTGACCGCTAGAGCGAAATTTTTCGAAATTCGCGTCATGAGTACGACCTCAATAGCTGATTTCCCTTAAGGGAAATCTCCTAATAATACGACTCTTGATTTTTACACAATTTACCCATGTCACTGTGCGTCGAAGGGAACCCATTATTTACTTCGACCAGTCAAATACATTTTAACACCTCGAGTAAAGAATATAGCGAGGCGTGTTTGTAGTCGACTAGAGTGTCATGTGTTAAAACGGAAAGAAAATCTTGGGATATTCCTGGCTCTTTTGAGTGAAGTGTTTACAACTGGCAAGGGTTTGCCAACACTAAAACTATCTCTAGTGCTCTTTGGGATTCTGGCTGTCAGAAACACAACTATACACATCCTCTTCAATAAGAAAAGGAGCTGCGTAAACTAAGCAGATTTCCCATGTGAAGTTTTACAATAGATAAATTTACATGCTGGTAACACAATACCACCGTGAATATTTAAGTGAATAAATACAAACGGTAATGAGAAATGTGTCAGTCAATTTTAATAACTTCACAACGGGAAACGTCTGAATTGTAAATAAACAGGTTGAGCCAACATCTCAGCGCTGAACAGATAGTTAGAAATATTCTTCAACGGAAAGGAAAAAAAAAATTACTGAAATATATCTGAAAATAACATTAATTTTATTGAACATTATTTTTTATATCCAGTACTGTAATTTATAATGAGTTAGAATAACTTTTATCTCAATCACTCACATTTTAGTAACCCAAGAACTTAAGACGGGTGTGGATCAACATCAGCATATTTGCATATTTCTCGTATAATAAAGGACTCTTGAAAACAATATTTGGTATTTAAGCTTCCATGGAAGTAGTTTATAACACAACAAAGTATTGTTTATATAACATGAATAGGAGTGGGAGTTTACTGAAGGTTGAAAAATGCAAATATATCGGTTAATATTCAAGATACAGAATAAATGTATATAACAATATTTATAGTACGTTTAATATGAAATAAAATTGGTTCCATACAGTCTTTCGATGCGACGGACAGTAACAGAGATATATCGAACCTTCGAAAATCCTCCCTCTAAACTCCCCTCCCACTGGTCCGATGTTAGCCTTTAATGAACTTGATCTTTCTTTTTATATAAAATGATTTTATATAATTTTGGATTAGGGATTATATATAATTTTGAAGTTACCTCATTTTCGTCATCTCCAAGGCAGGATCAATGGGCATTTACAGAATTGTTTCAAACATCCGGTCATGTGTATGACCTCAATAACTGAATTCCCTTAAGGGAAATCTGCTGAAAGAGTGGAGGACTTTATCTATCAAGGTCTTTTAGGTAATATTTCCTGTTTTTATACCCCCTCCCACTCCCAATGATCATACTCAAAATGTTTTTTAACCTTTATTGGTGAACAAATATATTTCATTTCACATGGATAAATTCGTTGTCTTCTTCATAGATTTATATTTGAATACCCTAGATCAATCGCTAGGTCTACTCTCAACTCGAATCTCTTGATTGTGTCTCAAGGGTGATGGCACCAACCGAAAGAATGAAATATGACAATGTGAGATTAAAAGTGAAAACATGGTTTATCTTTAGTAAACAGATTTATCTATTCAACATATGGTTTATAATTTAGAACTCTTGTCATATGGTATAAATTTGAATCATTATAAAATTTATGGTAAATCTTGAGTGGCGAGTTCGATTCCCGCATGGGCAAAAAGAACTTATTTAACGATGAGCTCATTAAATAAAATCCTTAATCCCACCCTAACTAGAAAAGCATGATAACCCATAGATAACCCACACTGATTTGCCATGTTCCAAAAAGAGGATGTTAATAAGTAATAATTATTATTAAAAGATCAGTTTTTGCTACTACACAAATTGGGACAAGTTACCACCCTTTTCTAAATTATTTTATTTAGTATATATACTGTCGGTAAGGTTTTAATCTGTAAAAATATTTTTCTTCATACATTGTAAGTAAATAACCACTGGGACACTAATTTTATTTTTTCTTTGTTTTATTTTCTAATTCTAATACTTGTCCTTCAATATGTACAAGTATTTCTTTTTTATATCGAATCTCTGCTTATATTACGTTTTTAATGGTAAATATTTGCCAGAAAGCCACTGATGACGTAGCGTATGCTTTGAAAGCACTCGGTCGTATATAATAAATATCTGTGAAGGAAGGAGGGATTGGTTTTTTTTACCTGTGATTTATTTAGTGAGTTCGTCACGTTCGTTGAGGTCGTACTCATGACGCATTTTCGAAATATTTCTTCAAATGTCAATCGATCCTACCTAGGAGATGCCGAAAATGAGGTCCGTTCAAAATTATATATATATATATATATATATATATATATATATATATATATATATATATATTTGTCTCTTATAAGTAAAATAATTATTATTTGATCGTAACCAAACTCGATATTTACTCGTTTTATACAAAAAGAAGAATCAAGTACGTTGACGGCTGAAATCGACGAAGTGACAGTTAAGAAAGGGATTTTCGAAAATTCGAAATATCTCCGTCACTGCACGTCGGTTCGAAAGCTTGTATAGAACAAACTTATTGCAAATTAAATTTACTATAAACGCATATATTCTCTATCTTGTATATTAACCGAGATTTTTGTATTTTTATTAAGTGTGTGGGGACAAAACATTTGTCTGCCGTTTCGTAATTGTTCGGCTCTTGTGGATTAGAAATTAGTTTAGGGACTCGTGTTTACCTTGGGAGATATATGCAAATACGTTCTTTTGACCCCCCTCCTTCTTTAGTTCTTGGACTACTAAAATTTGAGTTATTAAAATTATTCTGATTCATTATAATTGCAGTACTATATATATAGTAGGTTTCAATAAAGTTAATATGTTATATTCAGATATATATCAGTAATTGTTTTTCATTCCGGTGAAGAAGTTGTCTATCTATCAGTTGAGATCTGAGTGGTTGGCAGATCTAGTTGTTTACAATTCAGAAGCCGTTTCCGTTTAAACTTTATTTAAATTATCTAAAAGATTTCTCAATACCGTTTTTATTTACTCACAGTGGTGTTAAATGTTACCAGTATGGTGATTTCTCTATTGTACAACTTCACGTGGGTAATTGCTTAGTTTACGCAGCCCTGCGTGACGGACATTTAATTTCTACCCCTTTCCTCACTTTCACCCACAAACGAATTTTATCATAGTTCAGCATGAAACGATGAAAATTTTCCAAGAAATTTCGAAAATCGTGTCATGTCCTCAGTAACTGACTTCTCTGAATGGAAATCTGCTAAAACTACTCATCCCATTTGAAGGCATAGTCCATAACCTGAGTCAACTTGCAACCTGCTATCTAACCTCCACTCCTCGACTCAGAATGATATTACTATTCAGGACAATACTAACCCACTGGTCCATTTACTAAGCTAGTACTAAACCCTCTGAATATTAATGGAGCAGATTATTTAGGACCGACTATAGCTCACCATTTTAATCTCCTGTTGTCCTTTAGAGGAGCTAGAAAGTGGTCAGGAATTCCGACCAAGTCTAGTCAACTTAAGTCTGAAGTTAATAAGAAATTAGTTGAACATCTCTCGAATAGTTTCAAGCCGTAAATTTCTTTTAGCACACTTCCCTTTAAGGTAAATCAGCTATTGAGGTTGGCGCTATTTTCAAAAAACGTTCTGCAAAAGTCCATCGGTCCTAACTAGGAGATAGATGGCAAAAATTAAAAAAAAAAATATTTATACATACATATATTTGTCTTTTACTGCCCTAGAGTTCACCATCATTTTTTTTTATCGCTATTAAACATTAATGCGTCGGATCAAAAATACTATATAAGCAATCTCGCATTTGGAACTATAGCAATTCTCTATAACTATTGTTCTATCTCATATATTAAGCAGGGTGGCCACTCTCCAGAAAACTGAAATTCCGTGAGATATCCAGGTTTTCCAGAGTAAAAGTTCTAAAATTTCTCGATTTAAGAAGAGGTTTTGCCTCGATTTCGTTTATTTTTGGAGCAATTAAACAATATATATATATATATATATATATATATATATATGGAATATTACAACATTAAATTACACACCCAGCTTCAAAATTGAATGAATGAATGAATATTTTTATTGCTTATAAAAATTTAACAATTTTATAGCAAGGGCTAATCAGCCCATGTTCATGATTTCATTTTTCGTTTATCTTTTCTTTATATAAACATAAACAGAGAATTCTTTTAAAAAAAAAAATAATAAAATAACAAAAAACAAAAACTATATACAATAATTACTATAGAAAAAAAAACATAAAACATTAATTTTATTTTAATTATTATATTGTTTGTATTTTCCCCCTCTGACGTATAGGCCTTTAAGTATGAAAGCATATATGTAGTTTATTTTATTCTTGTCCATAAGGTCAAACAAATTATCCATGGATTGCTGTGGAATGTTGAGACTTTTCAGGAGATGGTTTCTTCTATCTGCTAAAACGGGGCATGTAAGGATGAAGTGCGAAACGGTGTCTTGGCTATCTTCGCAAAGGGGGCATGGCTTTTCTGGATTGAATATGTAAATTGTCCTACCAACTATCAATCTTTGATTTTTTGTACCTAATAAACGGATTTGAGATATAACTTTGGTCTTAAAAAATGGCACATTTTGGTAGAGGTACTCCTCGCCTCTGCCAAGAGAGCTAATTCTTCTAAAGTACTGGCTATATGTGCTGTTTAAAATTCTGTCAATATCTAACGAGATTAAATGGTTCTCGAGAGCCTCTAAATAAGTTTTTATTTTTTCATTAATATTTTCCGCCATTTCCAATTCCTCCAAGCTCCCTCCTATGCACCCAAGATACCCTTCCAGTTCATTCACCCAATTAAATGGCATTGAATAATTGGCAGATAATTCCTTTAGGCGCATGTAACACAGTCTTGATAGATCATCTGCCGACTTATCTTGTAGAGCCTTCCAACAATTCAACATCCTCTTGAAAATTTTCAGTCGGGTGTGTGTACGGTTGAATACTTCAAAATTATGTTTGATGATTTTAATTATATTTAAAAAAGCAAAAGATTCAAGTAAATCTCTATAATGTAAAATCTCGATAGCAGTGAGAACATGATAAATGCTTCACAATCATATTGTTAAATGTTAAACTCTCATTAGAAAGTATTAGGTGTAGATTTTTCAATGGCTTTCAGTTGTTCAGCGATTGGAAGAGATTCTTTATATTCTTAGTCTGCATCAATTTGTGTTTTACAACATTACTCATTCAGCCAGCTCATTCTCCAAATTGAAGAGTGATGATTTAATTACATTTAAAAAAGCAAAAGGACTGAGTGTCTCTGTGTAGGTCACGTTTCGTTAATGGGTGCAGTATACGCGATGGCTCGTGGTATTTAAGAGATTTTCCAGTGTCGACTGTAAAATTCAATGTTTTCCCAGTTTTCCAGTTTTATTTCAAAATACCCTGAGAATTCCCGGCTTCCAGGATTTGTATTTTTATAAAATAAATTTCCCCAATGGGAATTTTTTAATAAACAACATTCAAATCAATTTTAAAGATGTCAACACATTACAAATATACTAGGACGGATCTAGAACTGAAAATGGAACAGGAACTGCTGTCAATGTAATCAAACAGACTGACATTAATCTACTGGACGGGACTAGTATATGCACTCCAAAACTACATGCAATATTTCTTGCACTCTCAAACCTTCAGACAAACACCAAGAAGAACATTACACTTAGCACTGACTCTTTACTCTCCCTGAAGGAAATATATATCCACATCCCTTTAATAACACAAATTTACAGAATAAAACACTTAAACATGTTAACTATGTTATGGGAACCTGGACATGTAGACACAGCACAGATTACAATTAACAAAGAAAGGTACTTGCGACATCAATTGCATTGCATGAGAATAGCTTATAAGCTAGATGTCGGCTCAATAGGGACCAACTCTAGGTCAGTTCCTCTCCATCTCCTAATTATTTTGTTATTTATTGCTTTTAATATTTATTTATTTGTAATGTTTTAGTCATAAGTGTTGCATTGCGTTTTATATCCTTTTTTGTTTGTTTTTTAAATGTTTTTAATATTTGACTACCTTTGTTGACTTTTACATTTATTTATTTATTTATGCATATATATTACATGTTTTTGAAAGTATAATGTTGTGTCGCAGAGCACTGATGATGGGACGGTTCGCCCCGAAAGTACTTTGCCTGTAATAAAGAAGTATTAAGAGTGGAGGTGTTTGACATTTTGATCCTTCCGTTTATAATCAATCTTATTGCAAATATAGTTTTACCCATAAACGATGAATATCAGCCGAGATAGTTAAGATTTTTCGGGTTTCAGCCTTCAATAAACTCCCGCGAACTCATTCATATTGTTGCGAAAATTAAAGGATTAGCAGAGATAGTCGCGTATTTGGGAAGTGCGAGTGCGATATAGATCAAGGAAGCCGACAGAGGGTCGAGCTCCTACTAGTCCCTTTCAGTCCAGACGTCGAACGGCCCAGTCAATTCCCCTTTGATGTATGCCAACGACCTATATAAAGAACCGGCCAGCCACGAGCTAGTCACTTTTATACACTCACCTGTCTTGATGTTCACATCAGTGCTACAGTGCGCCTTAGTGCAGTGCGGTAAAGTGTTTTTGTGTGAAGAACAGTGTTGTGCCGTGACTGTAACAGGTTACTGCCGTGTTTAAGACAGTGCAGTGCCGTCTTTGTTGTGAATTTCAGTGACCGTGAGTGAATTATTGGACTGTGACTCATTGAAGAACAGTGACGCTATCAGTGCATACTGTGAGTAGCAATTAAGAACAATTAACCAAGTGTATTGTGCATTGTTAAATAAATTGTGCAGTGATAAAAACTGTGAAACCTGTGAGTGTTTAATTTCGCAACCCAAAAGAACTCTTATTAGCAACGTTTATTACTGGTTTTGGTAATAAAACGTAACAATATTATATTAACAAAAAATAAGCTGATATATAATGAAAACTTTCATTAAACACCAAATATGGTTTTTATTGAACCATATACAACTTGAACTTTGTGAGATAAATACAAATATGTAGTGATCACGTCATCAATTAAGAATTTTCGTTATTCGAACGTCGTTCGACTATAAATTATTGATTTCGTTGTTGAGTCGGATTGTATAATATTATAGAACCAATGTTTTTTATCTATTGTTGGTCTAAAATTGGTGTTCTATCAACAGTAGAACCTCCCATAGGAAATCTGCTTAGATTACGCAGCCTCTGCGTGACGGACTTTTATTACCTACACCTGTTTGATACAAACATATGGTCTGAATTTAATGTAAATCTGTGGCAGTAGTAGTAGATATAGCTGAGGCTCATATCTGCTGATGTTATGCTAATGAGACATGTCAGCAGCCTTGAGTAAACTCATGGTCACTGATAACACCGATTGATAATGAAGCGAAATTTAAATCTTGTAAGTTTCACCGTTGGTTTTTATTTTTTGCGATTTAATGTGGCCTATAAGGAAATTAGCTATTGAAAGCGACGCCATGCATCGATTTTACAAACATTCCAAGTAATGTCCACTAACGCTTCGCGCCCTGTAGATGATTAATATAAAGAAGATTCTATACAAAATTTCGATGCGACGTATAACAACGGAAATATTTTCAAAAATCCCCCTCTAAACCCCCCCCCCCTCCACTAGTCCGATTTCAGCCATTAACGAACTTGATCTTTCTTTTTACGTAAAACGCTTAAATATGAAGTTTGATTACGATCAAACAAAAATTGCAACCACTAGAGCGTTAACAGCGGTAATACTAACGTTAAATACAAGCGGTAATGAGAAATCATACAGTTACAAGTTAATAACTCTACAACAGAAAGCGCCTGAATTGAAAACAAACAGACCTGAATTTTAGGCCGGAAAGACAATTATTATTGAAATATATCTAAATATAACATATAATTTAATTGAAAACTATTTACTATAGCTAATGCTGTAATTTGTAATGAATCAGAATAATTTTAATCTCAATTACTCAAATTTTAGTAATCCAAGAAACAAAGAAGGGGGGGGGGCAACAGAAAGAATTTGCATATATCTCTGAAAACAAAAGTTCAATGAACACAATATTCCTTATTTATTTAACACAATATTCTTTATTCAATGTAATGAACTGTTTCATAATATAACGACTTATTATTAATGTAACATGAGTAGGAGTGGAGGTTTACTGAAAGCGGAAAACTATAAAATCCAAATATCTCGGTAAATATTCATGAAACCAATGCTAATAGTTCTAAATTTAAAAATTCAAATATATATAATTGTTTTTGTAATGAATTAGTCAGTATAGTTTTAATTATTTACTTTATGTTTTTTTTTCCTTTTTAATTTGCTGATTGTGTTTGTGTCTGTTTCTTTCTTTTTGTTGCGATGTAAGTTTGTTGTGATGTAATAGTAGTGTTTAGATTTTCTCTTGTTACTGTTTTCCATATTTCTATTTATATCTGATTTTGTTCATGAGCAATATCGCCTGAAATCGAATGCTCCACAATATATACACTCAACCGCAAAAAAAACCGGACACTTAGATTTAGTCTTATAATTTTGTTAAATACTTAATATATATGTATATTAATCTTTTTAATTAAAATAATTGGTTAATCTATAGGTTATTTAAACAAAATCTGCCAAAAGTGAATAATTTTTATTGATTATTTACAAAAGAATACAAAATAAAAAAAAATAAAAAGATAAATTAACACATTTAAAAAAAACAAACAATATTCTTCATTTTTATTACAGTGAATGGTAGACTTCGCTACCCCAAGCGTTTCGGCAATGTAACGTAAGCTCCGGCCTTCCATCTAAGTTTGAAAGACCCATTATTCTGGACCGAAATAAAAATAAAACATTAATTAAAGAAAATTCTTGGTTAATAATTAAAGATGTTTAAATATGCGAAAAACTACTTACAGTTTAGAATAGATCAACTTCACGACAAATAAATCTAATCTGAGTTTTATCTAATTGTTTACTAATCCTGAAGGGATTAGTTCAATGGACTTAGACTCTAAATTCTCTGTAATAACTAGAATACCCACATAAAGAAAATTGCTGAAAATTAGCTTTTAATACGACAAAAATGAAGTGTCCGGTTTTTTTTGCGGTTGAGTGTATATAAATGTATATGGGGCATTTTGGTACATTTGAGGATATATTACGAAAAACCGCTTCACTAGTACAACCTCAACAGCTGATCTTCATTGAGGAAAATCTGCTAACATTTATCTTGACTATTTTTCTAAAATAGGCATAAACAAGCTCTAAAGGGCGACGACCGAGCCTATAAACAGCTGTAGAAGCAGCTGGCCAACAGCCAATCAGATCTCTGCATATATCCCATAAACACATACCAACCTGCATCCTCAAAGGGAGTGCCCTATTTCATATTGCAAAATTACTATCTTCCATTCCAATATCTACTTTCGCCCATAAAATGGCCATATTACGGCCTAAGGCTAATAGGGGTGTCTATAAATTATACAACTAAATAGAAACTCTCCTGATAATTATTATCAACTCAGTTAATAATAATTATTAATATTTCACATGAACTAAAGATCCTATACATTGAAAACATTATAAAAAATTACCTTTTTTTTCAATTTAGTAGAAATCAGCTAATGAGGTTATAGTCATGAAGTTTCCTAGAATGTCAATCGATCCTATCTAGGGGATGTCGAAAATGAGGTACGGTCAAAATTAATTATATGTGTGCGCACGTGCGTGCGTGCGTGCATGTGTGTGAGAGTGTGTGTCGTGTCTAGCAGGTATTTCGATTCCTACACACATAAACAAACAGGGGCTGCGTAAACTAAGCAGATTTCCCACGCGAAGGTTTACAATGAATAAATACATACATACTGCTAACACCACCGCGAATATTAAGTGAATAAATACAAGCGGTAATGAGAAATCATACAGTTACAAGTTAATAACTCTACAACGGAAAGCGTCAGAATTGCAAACAAACAGACCAGCTGACCTGAATCCTAGAAAGGAAAGAAAAACCATTAATGAGATATATCTGAATATTACAAATTAATTTTATTGAAAACTATTTACTATAGCTAGTGGTGTAATTTTTTAATGAATCAGAATAATTTTAATCTCTATCACTTAAATTTTAGTAATCCAAGAACAAATGAATGGGGAGTGGGGACCAACAGAACGTATTTCCATATATCTCACAAAGTAAAAGTTCAATGAAAACAATACTACTTATTTAATCTTATATTGAAGTGGTTCATGAAATAACAGTTTATTATTAATATAACATGAGTAGGAGTGGTGGTTTACTGAAAGTGAAAAACTATAAAATCCAAGAATTCAAGATACGGAAAAAATGTATAGAACAATATTTATAGATAATTTAATTTGCAATAAGATTGGTTCTATACAATTTTTCGATTCGACGTGTAGTAACGGAGATATTTCGATTTTTCGAAAATTCCCCCATCTAAACCCCCCTCCCACTGGTCGGATTTCAGCCATTAACGAACTTGATCTTTCATAAATCTGCTAATATTGCAATTCTCCACTTAAAAGAGACATGCTTGGCAAATGATGAGTTACATTTCTGTACCTAAAGGGCAATATATCAGTTAGCGTGTGCGCGCGCATGTGTGTGTATGTACATTTGTCTGTTAACGCACTGGTTTTCGGAAGTTTTGTTCGAACGTAACCATAGCCCAATCAGCTATTGAGATTGTACTCATCAAATTATTTTCGAATGATTTACTGAAATGTACATCGGTCTTACGCAGTAGTTGACGAAAACGATGTCCATTCAAAATTAAACCCACACACTTGTCTCTCACAGCTCTGCCAATTTCGTTTTTTAATCGTTACCAAACTCGAAATATAACGAGGTTACATTTCATCCAAAACGAGTTCTTTGACGAAATGTTTATTTGATCTAAAACATAATGACTAAAAATTTGAAATATGTTCCTTACTATAAGTCGGATCGAAAAATTGTACATAACCAATCATATTTAAAATTAAATTACTAATATATTTTGTTATATACATATTTTCCCTATCATGAATATTAACCAGGATATTTAGAATTTTTAGTTTTCGTGCTTAAGTTAACACCCAATCATTCTCAAGTCATATTAACAATAAGCCTGTTATACCACGAACCATTTTATTCTAAGCTTATATACCAAATATTGTTTTAGAGAGACCTTTATTATGCGAGATACAAGCAAATTCGTTGTGTCATGAATTATGATTTAATATTCTTTTCGAAATAGTTATTTGATCTATACAATACTCTTATCATTAGCCATTTCAGTCAACACTAAAGATCATATCCGTTAATGGCTTAAACTGGACTATGACACGGGGTTTAAAGGAAAGGGGAATTCAAAAATTCAGAATACCTTCCTCATTATGAGTCTGATCGTAAAATGTAATTAAATAAATTTTGTTAAAATATTGATGCTCTACAATTGTTTTCTAATACATTTATTCGTTCTTTAGATCCTTGTTTTCCGACTTCAGATCAGACAAACATTTTAGCTCATCTTCGACACTTCCTAAGCAGGATCTATGGACTTTTAAAGGATTTTTTGCGATAATCGCTCCATGAGAATAATTTCAATGGTCTAATTTTCTTTTCCAAAGCCTTCTAGTTCTTCTCAAATATTGATAGTTATTTTGAGTAATACGATATCATTGACAATGGTATCCTGTCTAATGTCACATTCCTGCAGGAAGGCAATGTCCAGGAGTCGCTGCCCTACGTCATATTATTGAGGTTACAACAGAGGAGTTGTAATGAATTGATAGCAAAAGGCCGTGATAATGATACAAGAGGCTGAGATTGCATTCTATTGATTGATAATGAGTGTCCTGAATTGACTAACAAATAAGACTGTTAATAAATGCATTCCGTTGATAGCGTACTGATTAGATTGATAAGAGATGCCGTGCATTGATAAGGGAATAACACGGACGGTGGATTGTGACGAGAGAGAGAAAGTGAATATCCGATAACGAGAGATATGAGGTCATCAGTTATTGGTTACCGCGGAGGAAATTGTCCAACGCCGCGAGCCAGAGATAAACACGTCCTCATTTTAAAAACAATCTCGCGTTCTGCTTATGAAACAGCTATTGCACATTTCAGGTATGTCGGGCGATGGTCAGGCCTCTCTTATCAGATGAAGGAATTCGTTCGCTGAGATATATATTAACAAATACGGGTATGATCAAAGGATTAGTAATTTCATTAATTAGCTCATATGGAAACACAACGAATTTTATGACTACATACAGAATTAATTAATATGTACCACAATGGTAGATCGAATAAAGTCGAAATAGGGGTCCATATTTCTAAACAAATTGAATGGAAACAGTACCAAAGATAAGAATTAAAAAGGGAAGGTATATTGACCAAACGACAGTTCATGGATAATGAGTTCGGAACCCATGAGAAAGTATAATGAGCATACAAATTCTAAAAGATTTAAAACTGGATCATCCAAGAATGGACGATTAGTGGAAAGGATTAGTTATTGACTATTTTTTAGGAAGAGATAGTTATCGGCTTTTTCGTAGGACGGGATATTTGGTAATGGAAGGGATTAGTTCATGGCTACTTCATACGAAGGCATTGCCATTGGCTATTTCATAGGAAGGGATAATTGATAATGACAAGGATTCGTTATTGGCTCTAATCAAATAGGAAGGAATAGTTATTGGCCATTTGATAGGATCGGATACTTGATAAAAGAATGAATTAGTTAATGGCTATTTCAGAGGAAACGATAGTAATTTGCTATTACACAGGAAACTATAGTTAGTTCCTATTTCATAAGAAACGATAGCTATTGGCTGTTTAATAGGATACAATAAAACTATAGTTATAGGCTATATTGTAGGAAATGGTAGTTATTGGCTATTACATAGCACTAGTAGAAAAATATAGTTATAGGCTATATCGTAGGAAATTGTAATTATTGGCTATTTCATAAAAACGGATAGTTATTGGCTATTTCATAGAAGTAGTAGAAAACTATAGTTACAGGCCATATCGTAGGAAATTGTAGTTATTGGCTATTTCATGGTAGTAGTAGAAAACTATAGTTATAGGCTATATCGTAGGAAATTGTAGTTATTGGCTATTTCATAGCAGTAGTAGAAAACTATAGTTATAGGCTATATCGTAGGAAATTGTAGTTATTGGCTATTTTCATAGAAAACTACAGTTATTGGCTATTTCATAGGAAACTATAATTATTGGCTATTTCATAGTAATAGTAGTGGAGAAAACTATAGTTATAGGCTATATCGTAGGAAATGGTAGTCATTGGCAATTTCATAGTAGTAGTAGTAAACTATAGTTATAGGCTATATCGTAGGAAATGGTAGTTATTGGGTATTTCATAGCAGTAGTAGAAAACTAAAGTTATAGGCTATATCGTAGGAAATTGTAGTTATTGGCTATTTCATAGCAGTAGTAGAAAAACTATAGTTATAGGCTATATCGTAGGAAATAGTAGTTATTGGCTATTGCATAGGAAACTATAGTTATTGGCTATTTCATAGTAACAGTAGTGGTAGAAAACTATAGTTATAGGCTATATCATAGGAAATGGTAGTTATTGGCAATTTCATAGCAGTAGTAGAAAACTAAAGTTATAGGCTATATCGTAGGAAATTGTAGTTATTGGCTATTTCATAGCAGTAGTAGAAAACTAAAGTTATAGGCTATATCGTAGGAAATTGTAGTTATTGGCTATTTCATAGGAAACTATAGTTATTGGCTATTTCATAGTAATAGAAGTGATAGAAAACTATAGTTTTTAGGCTATATCGTAGGAAATGGTAGTTATTGGCAATTTCATAGTAGTAGTAGAAAACTATAGTTATAGGCTATATCATAGGAAATGGTAGCTATTGGCTATTTCATAGTAATAGAAGTGATAGAAAACTATAGTTTTAGGCTATATCGTAGGAAATGGTAAGTTATTGGCAATTTCATAGTAGTAGTAGAAAACTATAGTTATAGGCTATATCATAGGAAATGGTAATAATTGGCTATTTCATAGTAATAGAAGTGATAGAAAACTATAGTTTTAAGGCTATATCGTAGGAAATGGTAGTTATTGGCAATTTCATAGTAGTAGTAGAAAACTATAGTTATAGGCTATATCATAGGAAATGGTAATAATTGGCTATTTCATAGGGAACGATAGTTATAATTTCACAGGTATAATTGATAATGGATTGTATAATTGGAAGGGATCATTCATAGGAAGAAACTGTTAATATTGGAAAGTATTCGGGAAAGGTTGGTTTATCACAGGTTTCTTTACTAATTCGTACGAAAGTGAATGATCATCGTAGAATGGAGGAGTTACTTTACAATCTTACACCATATCATAATTAACCGAACTAGGGGTATTACTGACCACTTCATATGAAGTAATGGTACAGCTAAACAATAATTATTATTGATGTAAAAATGATCAGCATTATACTCATGACAGCTTGGGGAAATTGAAATATCCTTCCCGTCTAATAAACATATCACATTATGCATATACTCACATGCACAGGGACTAGCTGTGCATGTGAGTATATCCATAATCCTATGTGTAAGTTAGTGTAATATATATATATATATATATATATATATATATATATATATATATGTATATATTGCCAGAATCCAACTACTAATACATAAAGAAAAAAAATGTATATACACACAGGATTCATGGAAGTTTATTCGTAAGTAT
Source organism: Riptortus pedestris (assembly GCA_019009955.1). Lineage (NCBI taxonomy): Eukaryota > Metazoa > Arthropoda > Insecta > Hemiptera > Alydidae > Riptortus > Riptortus pedestris. Next base: position 141,490,198 of record CM032232.1, read on the forward strand.
TTAAAAACCAGGTTAATGGGAGGAATTTCGGTTTCCACAAAGAATTATTCAAATTATCAGATGGTGACGTCAACTGAAATAAAGTGTGTCATCGTAAATAAAATGTTAGTCCTTGTGAGGAGGGCCAGGCTGAGCAAACATTGGTATAACCTAATTGTAAGGTTTTCTAGAACTGGCATTGGACGTTTCGGAAAGACACGGCGTGTTTCAACATATTGAGTTGCGTGATCGTATTAAAATATGCTTAAGATTCCTATCCTTTGAGAGGATATGTTGATATATTAAATACCAGGCAACAAAAAAAAAGTCCGTCACGCAGGGGCTGCGTAAACTAAGCAGATTTCCCTCGTGAAGTTTAGTAATAAATAAATATACATACTGCTAACACAACAACACCGTGAATAAATACAAACGGAAATAAATGTTTCATCCAATTTCAATAACCTGCCAACAGGAAGCATTAGGTTAGAAATGTAAACAAATGGGTCTGCCCGCCTCACACTGGAAAGAATAACAATTTTTGTAATATATCAGAATATAACATTAATTTTATTGAGAACTATTTACTATACCTAGTACTGTAATTAATAATGAGTCAGAATAATTGTTATCTCAATCAAATGTTAGTAGTCCAAAACCTTAAGACGGGTGGGGGGGGGGGGTTACCGGGACATATTTGCATGTATCTCGTATAATAAAGGGCTCATGTATACATTTTTTGGTATTTAAACTTCGAATAATGTGATTTATTATGTAGCAGAGTATTGCTTATTTAACATGAGTAGAAGTGGCGGTTTGCTGAAAAACTGAAAAATGCAAATATCTCCGTTAATATTCAAGATAAAGAATAAATGTATGTAACAATATTTATAGTAATTTTAATTTGCAATAAGATTGGTTATATACAATTTTACGATCCGATGCATAATAACGGAGATATTTCGAATTTTCGAAAATCCCCCCTCTAAACCCTCCCTCCCTCTGGTCCCATTTCAGCCATTAACGAACTTGATCTGTCTTTTTACATAAAACGGTTAAATATCGAGTTTCGTAACGATCAAACAAAAATTGCGACCGCTAGAGCGTTAACAGACAAATATATATGTATGTATATATTATATATAGATATACAGATATATATATATATATAAAATTTTGAACGGACCTCATTTTCGTCATCTCCAGGGTAGGATCGATGGACATTTGAAGAAATTCTTCGAAAATCGTGTCATGTGAGTACGACCTCAATAGCTGATTTCCCTTAAGGGAAATCTGCTAAAAGTCCGAGACTCAGAACAAAAACTAAGCAGATTACACACGTGAATGTTTACATGTGATAAATATGCATACTGGTAACAACAACGTGAATATAAAGTGAATAACAACCAACGGTAATGAGAAATTATTCGGTCAATGTATAAGTTAATAATCTGTACAACGAAAAGGGTCTGAATTGTAAATCAAATCTCACAGAGATGAATAGATAGATAAAAATATTTTATACCGGAAAGAAAAATAATGAATTAAATATGTCTGAATTATAACAAAGTCCGTCACGCAGGGGCTGCGTAAACTAAGCAGATTTCCCATGTGAAGTTTTACAATAGAGAAATCTGCATACTGGTAACACAATACCACCGTGATTAGATAATGAGAAATCTTTCAGTTAATTAAAATAAATACCCAACTGAAACGGCTTTTGAATTGTAAGAATAATTTATATTTTAATAACTCAAATTTTAGTAGTCCAAGAACTAAAGCAGGGGGGGGGGGAAGGGTGAACTAAACGTATTTGCATAAATCTCACAAAGTAAGGAAGGTAAGGTAAGGTTAAAAACGCCAGGTTAGAAGAAGCTTCCACCTGAGCCGAGAAATGACGAAGATGGCCGACATAAATCCGAACTATACCCCACCACAGACTTCATAAAAATGCAAATATCTTCATTAATATTAAAGATAGAGTAACAATGTATATAATCATATTTATAGTAAATTTAATTTGCAATAAGATTGGTTCTATACAATGTTTCGATCCGACGCATACTAACGGAGATATTTTGAATTTTCAAAACCCCTCCCTTTGGTCCGATTTCAGCCATTAACAAACTTGATCTTTTTGTTTTACATAAATCGGTTAAATATCGAGTTTCGTACCGATCAAACAAAAATTGCGACGGCTAGAGCGTTAACAGACATATATATATATATACATATATATATATATATATATATATATATATATATATATAATTTTGAACGAACCTCATTTTCGTCATCTCCTGGGTAGCATCGATGGACATTCGAAGAAAATTTTCGAAAATCGCGTCATGTGTACGACCTCAATAGCTGATTTCCCTTAAGGGAAATCTGCTAATATTCATTTTATTGAAAACTACTTACTACAGCTGGTGGTGTAACTTATAATGAATCAGAACATTTTAAATCGCAATCACTCAACTTTTATCAAACCAAGGACAAAAGAGAGGGGGGGGTCCAGTTGGAATGAAATGTTTCATCATATAACAGCTTATAATAAATACGACACAAGTGCGAGTGCGGGTTTTTACTGAAAACCGAAAACTATAAAATCCAAATTTCTCGGCTAATGTTCATGATAAAGGAAATATGTATAAAACAACTTTTATAGATCATTTAATTTTCAATACTATTGATTCTATACTATTTATTCATCCGACGTATAATAACGAAGATCTTTCGAATTTTCGAAATCCTTCCCCTTTAAACACCTCCTCCCTCACTGGTCAGATTTCAGCCGATAACGAACTTGATCTGTCTTTTTACATAAAACTTTTAAATATCGAGTTTGGTAACGATCAAACAAAAAGTCCGTCACGCAGGAGCTGCGTTAACTAAACAGATTTCCCACTTGCGTCCCGTATTTGCTTTTATCTCATGACGTAAAAGTTCAATGAGAACAATATTTGGTGTTTAAGTTTCAAATAAAGTGCTTCATAATATAATAGCTTATTACTAATACGAACTAAGTGCGAATGAGGGTTTACTGAAAACCGAAAACTATAAAATCCAAATATCTCGGTTAATATTCATGATAAAGGATATATGTATAAAACAACATTTATAGATTATTTAATTTGCAATACAATTGATTCTATACTATTTATTGATCCGACGTATAATAACGGAGATATATCGAATTTTTTTAATTCTTCTCCTTTAAAAACCCTTGCCCCCTCATCTGATTTCAGCCATTAACGAACTCGATCTGTCTTTGTACATAAAATGATTAAATATCAAGTATGGTAATGAACAAACAAAAATTGCGACCGCTAGTTAACTCTCTTACCGAAATATGAATTCAGTGACGTAAACTGAATCATCCGGTCGCACAGGCCTCCAAATTTTTATTTATTGATTGAATAACTTGTATCACATTTAATCTATTACTGTCATTTTTAATCCCTTCATTGAAATCACTGTCATCCGTACGATATACAGATCGTGACGATGGTCGTTTTATTGGTCCATGGCTCGTGGAAGGCTCCATAGCAAATCTTGTACTATGTAACAACACACAAGAAAAGAATACGAACAAACAGTGTTACAAGCTATAATGAAAGGTACACAACATACGTAAACCGAATTACCCCGTATCTTAGACCAGCAATACGTAGGCTGTTAACCGAAACAAGAGGTACACGAGACCGGAGCAAAACGAGCTATAGCTAGTCAAGGTCGAATGGCGTTGACAAACTAACCCAAAACACTTCCTGTGTGTAGAGGAAGGAAAGACTCACAGCTAATGAGGTGGGGAGCCCGCCAATATTAGCAGGTCTACCAATACATGAAATATGAAAATTTCTACCGGTCTCTCAGACCGGTGTTTCGGTAAAAGTGTTAACTTCCATATATATATACAGACACACACAGTTTTGAGCGGACCTCATTTTCGTCATCTCCTGATTAGGATAGATAGATTTTTCAGGAAACTTTTCAAAAGTCGCGCCTTGAGTTCGGCCTCTAAAGCTGATTTCCCTGACGGGAAATCTGCTAATGTGTATAAAAACGAATTATTAGAATTAATTTGAGGAAAACAAGTATTAACAGGCGATCACAAACCGGAACAATTACTTGGAATAATTTTAAACTTCTCCATTAAAAATTTGTTACTAAACAATTTAAAGTTCTTCTTGAAAGAGGGCAAACTCTAAAAATATCTCTCCGCTAAATGTCGGAGTTGGGCCTAAAACTACTTCCAGACTCCGTCCAAGAAGAAACATTGAACCCATTGTGGGAACTTGATCGGAGAGCGACTACATCGGGGGAAACAATCCGATGGGCCTTGGCAATCGAAGTTGGTAATAGGATTGGCTGGAAATGACAAGGAGCTGGAGCGGGCCAATGGGAAAGCGGTATTCTGGCGGGAAGGAATTGTGACGTCAGAGGCTGTCACCGGCAGCTAACACCCACACAGGCCCAACAAAGACGTTAGCCCGGACCGAATGGTTTATATATTTCAAGCCAACAAGACGTTAGAAGGCCAAGATACTCGGCACAATAAATCTCCGTGAGTCGCAATATGCCAATAACTACAACCCCCCCCCCCCTTATAATAGAGCTTCCTGCTCAGGAAAAGGGAAAACTCCCATCACCTCCCTAGGTTTGATAGACCTATCCCCACCGACCAAGTCAAAAGCATGGGCCTCAGAAAAAAAAAATAAATAAATAAAAAATACCAATAAGTGAAATAATGGTCCGTCACACAGGGGCTGCGTAAACTAAGATTTTGCAGGTGATGGTGTTATTTTTGGAGGAAATAAAATCTCATGTGGAGAATTACTACAGGCCTAAATGTAAAATGTCAATATTCTAAAGCAAGTCTTTTAGCAGATTTCACTCAATGTAAATCAGCTATTGAGGTCGTACAGATGACTCCATTTTTCTTCAAATGTTCATCGATCCTACCTAGTAGATGACGTAAATGAGATCCTTTCAAAATTACATATATATATATATATATATATATATATATATATATATATATTTATATATATATTAATTGTGGTAACGATTAAACAATAATTGCGACAGCTAGAGCATGTAAAAGACATATATATATATATATATATATATATATATATATATATATATATATATATGTCTGTTACATGCTCTAGCTGTCGCAATTATTGTTTAATCGTTACCAATACTCGATATTTAGTCGTTTTAGCAGATCTCCCTTAAGGAAAATCAGGTATTGAGGTTGTACTCATAACGGAATTTTCGAAATTTATCGTCAAATGTCCATCGATCCTATCTAGTACATGACGAAAAGGAAATCCGTTCAAAACTGTATATATATATATATATATATATATATATATATATATATATATATATATATATATATATATATATTTTGTCTGTTACCACTCTAGCGGTCGCAATTTTTGTTTGATCGTAAAAAAGTCGTTTTATTCGAAAATTCTCCGTTCCTATACGTCGGATTGAAAAATTGTACAGAATCAATATTTCAAATTAAATTTACTATAAACATTGTTATATACATTTATTCTCTATCTTGAATATTAACCGAGATATTTGCATTTTTATTAAATCTGGGCGGCTAACGGACGAAGTGATTTTCCCTCCAAAAGCTAGTTCGGCCGTTTCATTAACTGCTCGACTCTCGTGAAATTTCTCTATTGTGAAACTTCAAGTGGGAAATCTGCTTAGTTTACGCAGCCCCTGCGAGAGGGCCTTTTATGTAAAAAGAAAGACCAAGTTCGTTAACATCTGAAATCGGACGAGGGGGAGAGGGAAGAATTTTAAAAGTTCTTAATATTTCCGGATTGTATAGAACCAATCTTATGGCCAATGTAATGTTCTGTAAATGTTGTTAAGAACATTTTTTTCCACTATTTTGATTATTAACCGACATATTTGCATTTTTTAATTTTTGCCCTTTAGTAGACTCCCACTCTTATTCATGTCATATTAATAATACGCTGTTATGCTATGATGCACATTATTTGAAGACTAAATATCATATATTGTTCTCATTGGACTTTAACATTTTGATATAATTGAAAATACGTGTTGCACGTGGGAAATCTGCTAAGTTAACGCAAAATTTAGGGAATCCGACTACTGAGAAGGTCTATCAAGGTATTTAATTTAACCTTGTTCTAAATCAAATTGATGGTTTGGAATTGATGAGCTAAAAGTATAGAAATTGTAAGATCTGTTAGGCACAATAAACATGTGTGCGTGGGTGTGCGTATACAATGGCGAGAGAGAGAGAGAGATAATGAGTGTGTTGTCTACAATGTAGGATCGGATAAAATTTGAATATTGTTTTAAAAAAGTCTCGTCGTTTTAAGAACCTAAATAGTTTGTTTTATACTAATGGGAATATGCTAAAAAAATAATTAAAGAAATTCGTTGCCATTTCAAGCTCTTGTTTAATCTTCTAAAGGTCCACAAAATATTTGGCTCACCGCAGGGACCCATTGAAGGTAACCTTTAGGCTATCCTATAGTAAAGGTTAGTCTAACCTGCTGTATATCATTTGACCCAACCAGCAATCAATTATGGCTTTTATACTGCCTGCGTTGAAAGTCGTTTAATGCACGTGTAATTTAAGATTGCTGTTTAGTCGCTTAGCGTGATCGGTTAGGTCAACTGTGGATGGAAGACCACGACTCCTAGTTACCAAGCACTTCTTGTTTCGCCAGACGTGCTGCTGGCTTCATCAGGGCCTTCCAACATTGACATTTCTCTCGTGGAAATGTGGGAGAATGTTACTAAAAGAAGTGATAATGGAATTAATTTCGAGTGTTCGATGGTGCAAGATACAGTATTCAGAATAAGAAAGGTGCAGTCTCAGCTGCATTAAATCTTTATTTTCCACTAAGGAAAATTAGCTATTCAGGTCCATCATCAGTGCCCTGCTCTTCACAATGATGTGACTTCACAGGGAATTCTTGGTTCCTGTCACATCATTGTGAAGAGGGCACTGATGATGGAGCGTGTGCTCAGAAAGCGCTCTGTCACAACGAATAAAGAATAGTGAAGGAACGAGGCGTTTTTTCTTACCTGAGATAATTCCTTCACCATCCAGCACCTCAAAAATACATATATATTTGTCCGCTAACTCTCTAGCTGTCGCACTTTTTGTTTGACTGTTACCAAGCTGGATATGTAATCGTTTTAATGTAAAAAAGAAAGAGCAAGTTCGTTAATGGTAGAAATCGGACAAGAGTCAGGAAGGAGAGGGGTGTTTAGAGAGGAGTTTCGAAAATTTTAAAAATCTACGACACTATAAGTTGTATCGAAAAATTGTACATATCCAATTTTATTGCAAATTAAATTAACCATAAATATAGTAATTCACATTCTTTCTCTGTCTCAAATATTATCCAAGATATAACATTTACACAACTCGTTCTAATTAGCGATTGTAGCAAAAAAGTGGACGTTAATATATAGTAAATTGTATTTTTAGCGGATTTCCCTTAGGAGAAAAATTGTATTGAACCGATCTCATTTAATCGCAAATGTAATTGGTCATCACGTATTTTGTCTATCATGAATAATAATCGAGATATTTGCATGTTTTAGTTTTCGGCCTTGATTAAACCCTCACTCCTACTATTTGCAATAAGCTGTTATATCACAAACCACTTTGTTAGAAGCTTAAATAACAGATATGGTTTTCATTGAGTTTTTAATGTGTGAGATGCATTCATGCTTTTACGTTCTTAAATCGGAACATCATGTTCGATATTTAACAGTTTCACTCAAAACTAAAAATCATATTAATTAATGGTTGAAGAGTGGAGAATTCGAAAATTCGAAATAACGTCGTTATTATGCATAAGATCGAAAAATGTTACAAATCCAATCAAGTTCGACTACTACAGCTCTATAATTGTTATACAGCTGAGATTGAAGCCCTGAAACTTGCGATGGACAACATACCTGAAAGTATGGACACCATAATTTTCACTGACTCTCTTAGCTCTTAACATTTAATAAAAAAAAAGATTTAAATCTCACATCCACTCATCTCGTACATATTACACAAAATCCAAACATTAAAAAAAGGAATAACTATGAACTGGTTACCCGGACATGCAAACATTAGACAAAGCACACAAGTAGACGAACTTGCCAAATCAGCTACTCAAAAAAGAACTCACCACAACACTCAATTCATGGCAGAAAATTTGGTTTACCACAACTGATAACAAATTTCGAGAACTGAAACATACACTTGGTGAATGGCCTTCCTCAAAAAGGCTATTTAGAAGAGAAGAAGTAGTTTTAACGAGGTTGAGAATTGGACATTCACGACTAACTCACACTTACCTATTTACTGAATAAAACGAACCCAATTTCCAACACTGTAACTGTAGACTTACTATAAAACATATACTAACTGACTGCTGCAAAAGGACTCACATAGACCTACCATACACTTTGACGGAATTACTACACGACTGTAGCCCCGTATATAGACCGCGTATTACAATACTTGAAACAAAACAACATTTTCAAAAAATTATAATGCAATACTGAAAATATTTGCAGAAATGAGTATACTTACGTAAATATAATAATTATATGTTTATAGGTTAAATATGTTATATGTTGAATATGTTATATATTAAATATGTTATATGTTAAATATGTTATATGTTAACTATGTTATAAGTAAAATAGGTTATATGTTAAATATGTTAATTATTATGCTGTATATTAAATAACTGATTCGTCGCTAAATCGCCCCTGTTGCGAAATGCGATTACTGTATGAATAATAATAATAAATAATAATAATTGTTTATTCAACTAATTTTCTCCTAACTCCAATATCACGCGAGCTATTAGCAAATTCCTGTTTTCAGCCTTCAGTGAATCCCTACTTCTATTCAAGCAGCCCCTACGTGACTTCCTTTTTAGCGTGTTTCCCCTAAGGGAGATCAGTTACTGAGGTCGTACTCATGACGCGAATTTTTGAAAAATGTCCTCAAAAGTCCATTGATCCAACGTAGAAGATGACGGCAATCTAAGTAAAACTAATATATATATATATATATATATATATATATATATATATATATATCCCCCTTTTATGTAAAAAGAAATGACGAGTTCGCTAATGGCTGAAATCGGACAAGTGAAAGTGGGGGGGGGGTTAGAGGAGGAGAACCCAAAAATTCAAAATATCTCCGTTATTATACGTAGGATCGAAAAAGTCTATATTACTAATCTTATTATAAATTTAATGTTCTAGAAATATCGTTCTATACATATATCCTTCATCATGAATATTAACAGAGAGGAGCTATTCAGCTCCAAGAGACTGGCTGGCTGATTTATTTACAATTCAGACGCTTTCCGTTGTAGAGATTATTAAAGATTTCGCATTACCGTTTGTATTTATTCACTTAATATTCACGGTTGTCGTGTTACCAGTATGTAGATTTATATATTTTAAAACTCCACATAGGAAATCTGCTTACTTTAAGTAGCAGCCCCTGCTTGACGGATGTTTTCTCTATGTGTGTGAAATTTACACTTTTTAATTATCAACTTTCAATCGTGCGTTTAACAAGCTTAAATACCAAATTCTGTTTTCAATGGGCTTTAACTATTTGAGATACATGCAAATACGTTAAAGAAAATATACAGAATGATAATCCTAGGAAATTAAATTTGCATATTTAAAGCTAAACATTACGTTGGACATTTTTTGAACGTTTACTTTTTGAGATAAGTGGCACGCGTGGAAAATCTGATTAGTTTCCGCAGCGCTTGCGCGACGCATTTTTGTTTTTTTGGATTGTATTTTGATGACGTGCTATAAGAGGCCCACGTCCTTCATAGCAAGTAGCGTCGTGTTACAGAGCTGTTAAGTAAGTGAGCCACCTCAATCACTGTTCCAATCAACCGTCCGAGAAGCAGAGACAACTAATTATCGTGCTATTCACTCGCCTCAGGATGTTGTGTCTCATCTAAATACCAAATCAGCGACTGTCTTCGCCCTAAATCAGCCTCCTTTCTCCCAACACTAAACCTATCTCCATCGCGTTATATCATCCTTTGAGAGGCCAGTAGTCCATCGCGGGAAGTCGTATCGCCCAACCGAATCCATACTTCGTAACTCGGACGTCGCGTATATAAATCAAACTAATTACAGCTCCGCATTATTTATTGTTTACGGGCATGAACATGAAGTGCAAATTCCGATGGACGAACAATCAGGTTGCACTTCTTTGGCAGTAGGCTCATTTTGGCACACGCTCCAACCTTCAATGACCGAATTACTTCTAATAGAAACGTTCTTCGCGGAAGCGTTGCGTAAACTAAGTAAGTACTTAAATATCATATACGAACGGTGCGAATTAAGTCATGAGTACAAATTGCACTACCGCTGAAGGTAAAAATTCCGTCACGCAGGGGCCGCGTAAACTAAGGTCGTGAAGTTTTACAATAGAGAAATTTCATGAGTGCCGAAAAGTTACGGAAACGGCTGAACTAGCTTTTGGCTTAAACTCACGCCTAGAACCAAAGTTAGATGATTTCATCTGGTCCGTTATTCGCACAAACTTCATAAAAATTCAAATATCTCAGGGTTAATATTCAAAAATAAACAGTAAATGCATATAACAATATTTATAGTAAATTTAATTTGAAATAAGATTTGTTCTAAAAACGTTTTCAATCCGACGAACAGTAACGGGGATATTTTGAATTTTCAGAAATTGATCTTTCTTTTTCTTCAAAAACGTTTAAATGCCAAGTTATACTTATACTCAAGTTATATATATATATATATATATATATATATATATATATATATATATATATATATACATTTTCGTCATTTACTGGGTAGGATCGATGTTCATTTGAAGAAAAGGTCTCAGCAGTCCTCCTGATATGTGTATCATTAGTTTAGCTGATGGTTGTATCTGACAGGAAACATAATTAGTGTAATTGTCAATTATTCAAGTGCTATTAAATTAATTTCAAATGATGTTATTACGAGATAAACTTAAAAGACTCTATTACTGGCCACCAAAGTTTTTATTGAAGCTAATGAGGTTATACTCATGACGAGATTTTCGAATAATTTTCTGTTAGCGCTCTAGCAGTCGCAGTTTTTGTATTATTTTTACCAAAATCGATATATATGCGTTTCACGCAAAAGTAAAGATCGAGTTCGTTAACAATTACAATCGGGTTTAGATGGAATTATTTAGAAAAATTTGAAATATCTTCGTTATTATTTTATTATTAAATCAGGTAGAAATGATGTATAGAACGAATTTTATTGTAAATTTAATTATCTATAACTCCTGCTATATACACATTTTCAGTATCTTGAATATTAATAGAAATATTTGGATTTTTTAGTCCTACTCCAACACAATTCATATTAACATTATGCTGTTATATCATGAACAATTTTTTTCGAAACTTAAATACTAAGGATTCTCTTTATTGAGCATTTAATCTGTGAGGTACATGCAAATTAGTAGTGTCGTGACTTCATGAATTAAGATTTTAGATTCTTACCTCATACATGTTTATTTGTTCGATATTTGACTGTTACATTCAACACTAAAGATCATATTAGTTAATAGCTAGAATGGCTGGGCCAGGAATAGAAGGGGGTTTGAGAGGTGGGATTTGAAAATGCAAAACTATACCACTACGAGTCCGATAGAAAAATGTTATAAGACAAGTCTTGTTACGCTATTGAAGTTCTACAATTGCTCTTCTATACATTTTCTCTTAACTCAATTATTAATCGAATTATTAGTACTTCCTTGTTTTCCGGACGTACTTTTTGTTAAAGTTTGAGTACTTAAAAGGCACAAAAGACAGTTTGTCGTGAAATCAAGATCGCATTGCATCAATATAATTATCTAATATACTGACTGGATGAAATATATATATATATATATATATATATATATATATATATATATATATTAGCGAATATGGAGTTGAGCTGAGGAGTGTTATTGCTGAAAACACAAATTACCAATAAGACCACTATAGGGCAAGGTCAGCCATAGGTCCATGTACTTGGTGCATAGTATTAACACAGGCCTACCAACTACATAGCATTAACACGGGCATACCAACCCAACAGTATTAGTACAGGCCGGCCAACTACACGGCCCTATTGCACACTGAGTAAATAGATACGGGGACTAGCACGTGTTTGACAACAATATCCAGGAAACACGTTAATTAGTACAGTTTTGCCAAAATCCCTCACGCCAGGGCTGCGTGAACTAAATATTTCATATGCACTGGAGTGGTGCACAGATGATGTCATCTGGACAATCTGTTCTCGATTTCTACTTACTCAGAATCATATATAAACCACTATTCATGTTTTATTAGCAGCTACTGAGGTCGTACTCATGACTGAATTTTCGAAATTTTTATTCAAATGTCCATCGATCCTACCTAGTAGATGATGAAAATGAGGTCTCTTCAAAACTGTATCTATATATATATATATATATATATATATATATATATATATATATTTATCTGGTACCGCTCTCGCGGTCGCAATTTTTGTTTGATCGTTACCAACCTCGATATGTAGTCGTTTTATGTAAAACGAAAGATCAGGTTCATTGACGGCTGAAATCGGCGCAAGGGGGTTAGTGGGGAGGATTTTCGAAAATTCGAAATATCTCCTTTACTATACGTCGGATCGCAAAATTGTACAGAATCAATCTTATTGAAAATTGAATTTACTATAAATATTGTTATATACAATTATTCTCTATCTTGAATATTAACCGAGATATTTGCATTTTTATTAAATCTGGGCGGCTAACGGACGAGAGTGACTTTCCCGCCAAAAGCTAATTCGGCCGTTTCCTTGACTGCTCGGCTCTCGTGAAATTTCTCTATTGTAAAACTTCACGTGGGAAATCTGCTTAGTTTACGCAGCCCCTGCGTGACGGGCTTTTAGTTACATATGTGGTGCTGGTTTGCCGAGGGTTCAAAACGTAGAAATAAAATTCTAAGCTCCCCCTGGCTTGAAAATACCATCACGCGGGGGCTGCGTTAACTAAGCAGATTTCCCAAGTGCTGGTATGACACACTACTGATTACTTCTAATCATATATTTTCTATATCTAAACAATAACTCGATGGGTAGAACTCGGGTTTAATGGCAGCCACATACTAGAAAATAAGAATTCGCTTAACATTGCACATAACTTGCTACGAAAAAATGAACAGAACGACAATCGTAGAAGAATAATAGTTTAACAAGATTTATTCTATAGACATTCTTGGACACAACTTATAACAACGGGGATATTTGAATTTTCGAAATTCCACCTCGAAACCCCAACCACCCCCCCCTATCCCTCGGTCGGTTATAGCCACTAAATAATAGACCCTCTAGTGTTGAATAAAATAACTAAATATCGAGTATGGCATAAATCAAATTAACATGTTAAAAACATAAAATCATAAATGATGAGGTCATCATCACACTACGTATTCGTATGTGCCACACACAGTAAAAGTTCAATGAAAACAATATTTGGAATTTAAGCTTTGAATAAAATGTTACACGATATAGCAGCTTATAATCAATATGGTATACGTAGGAGTGTTCTTGAAGGCAGAACATACAAAATGCAAAAAAAAAATAAAAAGTAAATAAAACCCCGGTTAATATTCATGATAGAGAAAATAGCGAATTAAATTTGTACTAAGATTGAATTTTCCAAATTACCCTCCTCCACCTTGTCCGATTTCAGCATGCAAAGAAGTCGAATTTAGTTTTATATAAATATCGAGTTTTGTGGTGATAAGCTAGTGATAAGGGGCTGCGTAAACTAAGCAGATTTCACACGAACATAACTTATTTGCATGTAACTCTCTCGAACGGACCTCATTTTCGTCATCTTCTGTGTTGGATCGATGGGCCTTAGATAAAATGTTTCAAAAATTGTGTCATGACTACGATCTCAATAGCTGATTTCGCTTTAGGGAACTCTGCTAAAATGGGGCTATTTTTGAATTTTCATTTTTCACTCACTCTCTCCCTTTCCCCCCGGTCGATTTCATATGTTAACTATCATTGTTAACTATCTAGAAGAAAACATTGGATGGATTAAAGAACAAGGTCATTTATACAAGAAAAAAGATGTCATACTTAAAAAATTAAAATTAGAATTCACTGAAGAACTGTTTTTTAAGGCACACCACTCAAATTTTCATAGAAATTATAAAAACCTTAATTTAAATCTAGAAATCAGTAACTATATATGTAACTAGCTCAGATACCCGGCTAGCTCGGGAATTCATTTGAGGCTGAATGGTGATGGTATTTTTTGGCAAGGCTTTCCTTTACACATTATTTTAACATTTACCCGTCCCAGTGTTTAGTTTAAATACCCGTCGTTTCTGTGGATTTGTTAATAATAAAATTATTTTTTTATGTAAGACTTCACTGTTCTCCATATTGTCATATTTCCCGTTTCCTGTGCATTATGCATAGATTTGAATTATTAAGCACAAAATATTAACATACATTTGAATTAATTTTTCCCGGTGAGGTACCTAATAGTTCCAAAGAATTCTTGAGCAAATTACTCTAAATAATAAAATAAACAACTTTGTTATGTGCATATTTGCCGAAACCCCAATTGGAGACGAAATATCACTATTTTTAATTTCAGGCCTCCCTTATAACCCCCACTCCTGCCCGTCCCTAGAAATGTTAGTATGGCTAATTATAAGGAAGACGTTAGTGCTAATTCACATACCGAGTTTGGTTTAGTTCGGTTGAGTCTTTTGTGCCAAATAAAATTGTTGACTTCTGCTATCACTTTTTGGCGTATAACGCCTTTATAATTAGGTATACGACAAAAGTGTATATGACAAAAGTTTCTCTAAATAACAATATAAACAACTTTTGTTATGTGCATATTTGCCAAAACCCCAATAGGAAACGAAATATCACTATTTTGAATTTCAGTCCTCCCTTATTACCCCCACTCCTGCCCGTCCCTAGAAATGTTAGAATGGCTTATTATAAGGAAGACGTTAGTGCTAATTCACATACCGAGTTTGGTTTAGTTCGATTGAGTCTTTTGTGCCAAATAAAATTGTTGACTTCCGCTATCATTGTTAGCGTATAACGCCTTTATACTTAGGTAAACGACAAAAGTGTATATGACAAAAGTTTCTCTAAATAACAATATAAACAACTTTTGTTATGTGCATAATTGCCGAAAATGCAATAGGAAACGAAATATCACTATTTTTAGTTTCAGGCCTGCCTTATAACCCCCACTCCTGTTCGTCTCAGAGAATATTAACATAGCCTAAAGTCTAAGTTGGGTTAGTAGTAATATACATACCAAGTTTCATAAAATTCGGTTCAGCTGTTTATGCGTGAAAAGGTAACAAACAAACAAACATACACGAAAGAAACAAAATGAAGTTATGGTGTCTATGACATGTGAAACGAAAAGTCATCGTGAAATTTCGCGAAAAAAATCAATGTACAGACAGAGGTTACAATTTTATATATATATATATATATATATATATATATATATATATATATATATAAGTCCAGTATTAATACTATAAGCCTCATAATGAAGGCTAGAGGGGAATTGTTAAATTTGAATTATACAATAGGTAGATCAGAGAATCAATGGGTTTGTTCCCTCTGTAACAAAAATGAAATAGAAAATACATACCATTTTATTGCTGCTTGCCCTGTGCTTGATGAGTTTAGAAAACAGTATTTTGGCACACCCATACTTAGCCACAATGAATTTATTTTATTTTTAAATGGCAAGAATTGGCTTCCGTTGTATACATATTTGAGTGTTGCCCTACGTATAGGAAATTGCTCATAGGGGAGTATAATAATTAGCTATATTATATATGTTCCTTTTCCTCTATTTAAATATGTATGTTTATGTAATGTATTTTGCTTGCTTTGCAATACTAAACTATTTTATTATTTAAAAGGCAGAGCTCAACAGACGGACTTATCAGTCCATGTTATGTATGTTAGGTTTAATTATTATATCAAATGTAATATGGTTTGTTCATCATTATTTTAAATATTGCAATGAATTAATTGTAAATTTATTTGTAGTTATTTTTCTGAATAAACATACTTTATTATTATTATTAACTACCTTGATCTTTACTTTTGTACCAATGATAAATGAACTACGATATCCTGTAACGAATGGGTCACATTTAATCTTGAATTTTAACGAATTTCGTTGTGAAATGATTTTGTCGCAGACGTTCTCTTTAATAGTACGTGTACAAACAGAATGTTGTATATCGACCTTGTTGTATTTGCTAAGCCGAAATATTTGCTGAGCTTGAGGAATCCTCAAACGGCGGAGTCAGCACTGAGGAAAACATGAAACAGCCCGTAGTCGAATAAGGTCATTTGTCACCGATGTCACTTCCAACTCCCCAAACCCGCCTTAGTTTCACAACAATCCTCAGCTAGATAAACAAGTTGACAATATACATAGATAAGGGAGTGATAAGGGGAGAATGTGTGTAATGGAAAGGAGTCAATTACGTCACGAAGAGACACGCACTTTCCTAGCTTATTGCGTCACTGTTACCCTTTTCACTAGCTCTACTTCCCCCTTCACCTACTATCTCGGTGTAATTACCCCAAGGCCGTATTATTTATTCATTATATACCGCAAGATAGTTAGCAATAAGATAGAGGATCCACTGATCAGAGGACTCGTGGAATAAAAAATAGCGGGAGTTAGAAATACCCGAGGAATCAACTAAGACTAAAACAGGATTCAACAACAGGACTGAACGTTATAACACAGAGGGCGGCAAAACTACAGAACAGCCACAGTTAACATTTACACAGGCTGAACCAAAGAAGAATACGAAGTTGGTTTTACATTTGCAATATACAATGGCGAACATTTTGTTTCTAGTAAGAAATATAAACTGGACTCTGTATAATGTAAACTGTTGTAACAATCAGGCTGAGCAATTTGCAGTAAAAACACACGTGAATTTGTGAATTGTTGAAGCGTCTGAACTTTAAAGAGACAGGTCTGCAACCCGCTCAGAGGTGAATAAATAGATAGAAATATTCTTCACCGGAAAAAAAGCAATTACTGAAATATATCTGAATATAACATTTTAATTTTATTGGAAACTACTTACTAGTTTTATTTTATTGAAAACTATCTAGTACTTTAATTTATAATGAATTAGAATAATATTTATCTCAATCACTCAAATTTTAGTAGTCAAAGAACTTAAGTGGCGGGGAGGGGTGGGATCAACAGAACATATTTGCATGTATCTTGTATAATAGAGGCCTCTTGAGTACAATATTTGGCATTCAAGCTTCGAATAAAGGGGTTTATTATATAACAGAGTATTGTTTATGTGACATAAGTAGAAGTGGGGGTTTACTAAAAGCAGAAAACTATAAAATGCAAATATGTCGGTTAATATTCAATATAGAGAATAAATGTATATAACAATATTTATAGCACATTTATATTTATAATAACAACATTTATAGGGTGTAAATCGCTAAAATTGCGTGACTTCAAACAAACAAATAAATAAATAACATTTAATTTGCTATGAGATTGGTTTCATACTATCATTCAATCCTACGAATAGTATCAGAAATAGGTCGATTTTTCAAAATTCTCCCCCTCTAAAAACCCCCCTCCCCTTGTACATGTTCAACGGTTAACGAATTTGATCTTTAGTTTTGCATGAAACCCTTATTTCGAGTTTGGTAACGATAAAACAATAATTGTGACTGCTAGAACAGTAACAGACAAATATATATATATATATATATATATATATATATATATATATATATATATATATATATATATATATACAAATTTTATCATCTTCTAGTACGACCTAAATAGAACTCGCTCTAAAATATAATTTTACTGGAATTCGTTGACAACTGACTTTCAATTAAAACTGTAGCAGAATTCACTTTAAGAAAATCCTTATTGAGGTTGTAGTGATTTTAGAACCACTTCTACAAATGAACTTGATAACTCCGTTATTACGTATTATGAGTCGTATCAAAAGATGTCCAACATAATGTTTAGTGTTGAATATGCAAATTTAATTTTTCCTACCTTTTTCATTGTATACATTTTGTTCAACATATATGCATATATCTCACACAGTTATTGTCCACTAAAAACAGCATTTGGTATTTAAGCATGGAATAAGGCGTTTGATGATATATTGGTTTATTGTTAAACGTGCTACGACTAAAAATTGTATAATTATAAAAGTCTGTCACGCACGGGCTGCGTAAACTAAGCAGATTTCCCCACGTGAAGTTATACAATAGAGAAATCGCCATACGAGAGCTGAAAAGTTACGGCAAAGGTCCTAACTAGATTTTTGTGCGTAATTCAAAAATCCCGGCCCAAATTTAATAAAAATGCAAATTTCTCGGTTTATATGCAAGATAGAGAATAAATATATATAACAATATTTATAGTAACTTTAATTTGCAATAAGATTGATTCTGTTCAATTTTTCGACCCAACGTCTAGTAACGGAGATATTTTCGAATTTTCGAAAATCCTTCCCTCTAACCCCCCCCCCCTCCTACTGGCCCGATTTCAGCCGTTAACGAAACTTGATCTTTCTTTTTACTTAAAACGACTAAATATCGAGTTTGGTAACGATCAAACAAAAATTGCGACCGCTAGAGCAGTAACAGACAAATATATATATCTATATATATATATATATATATATATATATATATATATATATATATATATACAGTTTTGAACGGTCCTCATTTTCGTCATCTACTAGGTAGGATCGATGGACATTTGAAGAAAAATTGCGAAAATTCCGTCATGAGGACAACCTCAATAGCTGCTTTCCCCTAAGGGAAATCTGCTAAAATGCAAATATCTCGGCTAATAGAAAAAATGTGTATAGAACAACACTTATAGAAAATTAAATTTGCAATTAGGTTGGTTATATTCAATTTCATGATCCCAACTCATAATAACAAAGATATTTTGAAATAAACTGCTTTCTGGTAATCTGTATGCCTTTCGACCCTCATTTCATCTTCGTTATTGCCACTTTATTGAACGTAATGATCCCATGACAAAACAGCAGGAGACTCTATGATGGTCACACCAGTATCTCGATACTTCTCTATCGGATATCAGCTGTAGGTATCTCGTTTCATCTTCCCGCAGCTTGTAACCGATGGCAGTACATAAGGCCTGGGGCCTGGCTTAGTGACACAAAAGTCCGTCACGCAGGGGCTGCATAAACTAAGCAGATTTCCCATGTGAAGTTTTACAATAGAGAAATCTGCCTACTGGTAATACAAGCCCACCATGAGTAAATTCAAACGGTAGTAAGAAATCTTTCAGTTAATTTTAATAAATTCCCAACTGAAACGGCTTCTGAATTGTAAGAATAATTTATATTTTAATAACTCAAATTTTAGTCGTACAAGATCTAAAGAAGGGGGGGGGGCGGCGGTTGAACAGACCGTATTTGCATAACTCACACAAAGTAACTAAGGTAAGGTAAGGTTAGAAACGACAGGTAAGGTTAGAAGAAGCCGAGAAGTTACGAAAACGGCCGAACTAATCCCAACAATACCCGACCACAGTCTTCATAAAAATGCAAATATCTCGGTTAATATTCAAGATAGAGAATAAATGTATATAACAATAATTATAGTAAATTTAATTTGCAATAAGATTGGTTCTATACAATTATTCGATCCGATGCATAATAACGGAGATATTTCGAATTTTTGAAAATCCCCCCTCTACCCCCCCCCTTCCACTGGTCCGATTTCAGCCGTTAACAAATTTCATCTTCTTATTTACATGAAACGATTAAATACCAAGTTTGGTGACGATTAAACAAAAATTACGACCGCTAGAGTGTTAACAGACAAATATATACTGACTGATTTTCGTCATCTACTTGGTAGGATCGAAGGACATTTGACGAAATGGAGGGACATTGGAAGGAATGGAGTAGATGTCTTCATGTGGACATTAGCTCGTTCAAAAAGATTTGGAGCTCCAACTCCAATCTGTTTAAATCCAAATAACAATAATAATTAGTGATACAGTAAAATGGAACAAACAAGAATAATATAAAATTTCTTGTTTGTTTGTGTCCACGTTTTCCATCGACCCATATTTTCCCTGACCGGTAAAAGTCATTGAGCCATTGAATACAAACAAAACCAAGAGAAATAAGGCACAAAAAGAATAGAAGCAAAATAAATAAAAAACAAATATTACTCTCTTTTCGAAGGTATACTTAGTTACCCTGCTTACAAAAAATATTACAATAACATCGATATAAATAACTCACGTACCTCAAAAATAAAACATCCGTCAAAAGGCTGTAACACTCACCTGCAAAAAAAGAAAACAATACATTAGATTAAAAAAAATGCATCTGGTTTACTGAAATTATCCAAAAAACTCCCCCCGATATCATGTGCGTTATTGAAATTGCCCAATGACTCAGTGATACCACCACCTGCGATACTGCAATATTTTAAAACACCCTGAAATTGTTACACGTGCAATGCGATGTCCTCATCCAGAACGTTACTGAAAAATTTCAAAAACCCCAGTGCTAATGTGCAATAAACTCCGCGATGTCCAATAATTGTGCCGTACTGAAATTTTTAAAAATACCCTGAAATTCTCTACAATGTATATTACCTTGTCCTGAAG
The DNA here is from genome assembly GCA_019009955.1 of Riptortus pedestris. Classification (NCBI taxonomy): domain Eukaryota; kingdom Metazoa; phylum Arthropoda; class Insecta; order Hemiptera; family Alydidae; genus Riptortus; species Riptortus pedestris. The sequence continues at coordinate 141,510,995 of CM032232.1, forward strand.
AGCGTTACAGTAAAAGTCCAAAAACCCCAGCCTTAATAATATGCTTTATTGAAATTGTCCAATAAACTTATGGGATACCATAAAAATTTGGATTACTGAAATACTTAAAAAAAAAAAAAAAAAGTAAATAAAATACACTGAAATCCTCTCAAAAATGTACTACCATGTCCCCATGTACGATTCTGCAAAAAGTTCGAACACCCCTCCCAAAAGCATCTATATTACTCAGTTTCGTCAGAATAAAAATATATGTGAGGTAGTGAATTCTTAAAAAAATAAATAAAAAACCCAAACCATTCACAAGTGCTTTACTCCAATAAAGTAGTAAAAAAATATCTCCTCGATTGCCTAAACATTTATTTCCTGAAAATACCCCAAAAAGCGGCGAAACCCTAAGCATGTGACCTTTATTGATTAAGGTAGCCGTAATAAGGATGTTGAGCAAACAGGATATTCAATCTGGTTGCGTGTTTGATAATCATATCACAATTCACTTGCTTACGTAATTTTTACCTGTTACCGCAACATTGTTGACAAAATGTCGACAAGCTATACGGATTATCTTATATTTTTTAAGTTAAAAAAAAGTCTACACCTATGAGTGATACGTATTTAGCGAATTTCCTTAGTTCCTCTCCTAGAGCTATGATTCCCAAAGTGGTCTATATCGACCCCCAGGGGTCTATGACAACCTGCGAGGGGTCTACGTCAGTGAAAAAAAATTTTGGGGGTCCATGAAATGAAAATAGGGGTCTACGATAGTGGATCTCAACATATACTGATAGTACCTATTTACTTACATTATACTATCTTATAATATAAAGACATATACATTATTTATAAAAGTACCTATGAAGTAAAAAATGTATTATATATGTTTATAAAATTGTGTAAGTTGTAGTATGTAGGCATTCGCTTTGTGGTCGCAATACATTTTGAACTTGTAAAAACCTGCACATAATGATATACCAGTCACAAGCATACGTGCAGTCTCAGAGCTTCGCGAACTTGCACTGACTTGTTCAATTCGTCACTCTATAAATACGAATGTGAGATAAATACGTTTATTCGTTTCCTGAATCTTGAAAAGGAAAGTGCTAAGAAAATATTTAAAAAAACAAACATAAACTGGTAGTTTATCACACAAATTATAGTGAATTAGTGTTATTTTGTGCCGGAGAAAAGTAAGTACATTATTTTTTGTTAAATTTTAGTTTTATACTCGTAGTTAGCAAAGATAGATAAATTACGCCAATCATGACTTCAGTTATTAGTAGTTTAATATTCAAATCATATAATCCCGTATTATGGAATATTGCGAGGAAATTTTCAATTTCCTTTCCATTGTCATGCCTAGTAGAAAGGGGGTCAGCGCTGCTACCAATCTCCTAACGAAAAAAAGAAACAGACTGGACATCATTAGCCGAGGAGATTTAAGATTAAACCTTACAAAATTGACGCCAAATGTTGATAATTTATTATTAAAGCATCAGGATCATCCTTCTCTCTAAAGCATTTACTTATTGCATAGTTTATTTTATGTTACGTACATTTTATACGGATATAATAGACAAAAAATTTTATTTTGAGTAGTTTTAATTTAAATTCAATTAATAAATGTATAAAACTTAACATGTGTTTTTACTTTAAGTTTTTAACACTAAACTTCACTACAGTTAGAAATTTACAAAAAATCAATATCAGGTAAGTAGGGGGTCTACCCAAAACCGAAAAACATGGCAAGGGGTCTACGACACAAAAAAGTTTGGGAACCTCTGGTCTAGAGGATACATTATTCTTGGACTTCTGTCTTTGTTTTGAAAGCTTTTTGAGCCACTTATTCAGACAAATACGAGCCAATTATTAAAACAATGTTTATAGTTTCTAGCCATAAAATTTATATTAATATTATTTCGGTTAATATTACAGTTAGACAACAATAATATACAACAATATTTATAGGAAATTAAATTCGCAATAAGATTAAATACACTTCTCAGATACTGAAGGCCCATTGAAAACAATATTTGGTATCTATCCTTGAAATAAGATGTTTCATTGCTTACTTTCAATGTGGGACGACTAAAATTGGGAGTTTACTGGATGCTAAAACCCAAAAAATATATGGGTTAAAATTGAAGGTAGAGAATACATGTAAGTAACAACATATATCATAGAAGTTGCTATAAGATTCTAAACTCTGTACTATTTTTCGATCCGACGTGGGAAATAACGGGGTTATATAGACTTTTTGAAACCTCCTCTTGACCACTTTTGGCCCGATTTCAGGCATTAAAAAGAAATAGATATTTATTTTTACATAAAAAGCTTAATTATCGAGTTTGGTAACGATAAGAAACATTGAGATTGCTACAGAGCTATAATAGAGACAGACTGTGATACGGAGCCCCTGCGTGAAGAACATTTTTAATTTGAGCTTGAGACCTCTTTTGGGAATGGAAATTGTTAATATTTCATAGTTTATAATAAAAAAATTGAATCCACTTTTATGTTATTTTTGACACATAATGTTTTGAACAACGAATTGGGATACGCTTAATTTTTAGTCTGACAGACTCAGGGATAGTCGATCGCTTGTCTATGTTCACAGAAGGCTTAAAACTTAATAAAAGTAAATACACATCAAGAAATGTAAAGAGACTTTTATCCTTATCCTCACTTAGGCTCATTTTATCCTTGCAATGAATAATCTTATGTATATCAAGGACAGTAGTCCTCAGAGTTAACTCATTAAGGTACTAAGAAAGATATATATGGCTACATAACAATTAGAACGGATAGGGTTTTTGGGCATCGAAAGGAAATGTTATCCCAGGCCGCATACTTTACATGCGCATTACGGATATAGTGTGTTAACTTAAGGGAAATTCGCCAAAAGCTGATGTAGCTAAAAATGCGATAAGAAGAAGAGAAATGAGACAGGAGAGGAAGTGGTTCTGAATGGAGGGGAGCCGAAATGTAGTAAAGGAGATATCGATCTAGTTGAAGGGTCGGAGTTAGGGCAGTCGGTCTGTTCTAGCTGCGTGTCGGGTCGTTTGGCACAATCCGCTATGGAGTAGTTAGAGGGGTTTGTTGAGAGGGTCAACTATGGAGTATACGGGAATACGAATTCTTGTGTTGAGGGAGGCCACTATGGAGATTTGGAAATCCGAAACCGTATGATATTGAAATACTCCGTAGTTGCCTCCATGGGAATACGAACCCGTTCTTTGAGGGAGTCAACTATAAAATATTTGGGTATACGAACCCGTTCTTTGAGGGAGTCAACTATAAAATATTTGGATATACGAACCCGTTCTTTGAGGGAGTCAACTATAAAATATTTGATATACGAACCCGTTCTTTGAGACAGTCTACTATGGAGTGGTTGAGAGTACGAACCCGTTCCTTTAGAGAGTCCCAACTATAGAGTAGTTGGGAATACGAACCCATTCCATGAGGGAGTCCACTATGGAGTAGTTGGGAATGCGGGTTCGTATTCCTCGTATACCTAGGAGTCCGCATCGGGGAGAGGTTAAATCTCAACCCACACGCTTCTCTTTTCCGGGATTCGGTCAGTGGAAGATTTCACCATCTAAGGACAATTGCACGTAATACTTGTGGCATCAATGATAAGAACAGATGCATTTTATACAAAACTTTGTTTGTACCAATAGTCTGCTACGCAGCTCCATCCTGGACCCAAAAACCTTCTATGCCAAGCCCAAAGAAGAGCTCTCCTAATGGTAACCAGGGCATATCGGACAGTTTCGAGCGATGCATTGCAGGTGATGGCTGGCCAGCTTCCGATAGACCTGGAGGTAGCAAAACGGGTTGCTATATACCAAGCAGTCAGGGGATTGCCTTACAAGATAGGAGAGTCTATCTTCAAAAGGACAGCAGTACCTTAGAGAAACACTCCACCATATTGAAGATACCTTCTGGGACATATGGCAGAGACGCTGGACCAACTCCAGCAAAGGTAGGATGACCTAAAAATTTTCCCAGATGTCAGGACCAGAACTATGCTGACGTGGTAATTCCCAGATTACTTCACCAGCCAACGTATTAGTGGTCACGGGGACTTCAATAACAAACTCCACTTCTTCAAAAGAAAGGAATCCCCATTGTGCTCCTGTGACGAGTTGGATACAGCTGACCATGTGATCCTCCAATGTCCGCGTTTCAACGCCAAGCATATTCGGCTAATGAGTGCTTTCTCATATGTTAACTGGCCTCCTGAGAGCTACCATATGTTGATAAACGACGCTGATAGATTTTCAGCCTTCAGGACCTTTGCCCCAGAGTTGTTGAAAAAGAAGTAAAAATATATATATTTGTAAATTATATGTATGTATGTATTGTTTATGTGAGTTTAGGTTAGTATTTAGGCTTTAGGTATGTAGGCTAGTTAATAAGGCTCTTGCTGACACTTTTCTGAATAGAGGCAAAGGAGTCAGTCGCAGCTGCGGGTTCCCCTAGGACTTTTCGGACTTAAACTAAATCTCCCAAATGTTGCACTTTTATGCTTAGCTGTGCTCGGTGAGCTAGGCTAAGTTACCTGGCCCAATTTAGCTATTCAAAATTTGATATCTATTAATAAATGGAGACCGCTGGTATGAGGAAAACCAAAGGTACAGCGGGGGCAGAGGTGGGATTTGGGAGTTCGGATCCTTATGATGAGGAAACCAACTTATACTTAGGAATACAGCCCATTTTGATGAGTGCGTCAACTATGGATCATTTAGAATTATGAAACCATTTGTAGGGACTAGCAACTATGGGCAGTTGAGGAATACTAGTCCATTTGTTGAGAGAGTCAATATCGGATTTTTTTAGGGAATACGAACACATTTGTTGAGAGAATCAACTATGGAGTATTTGGGAATACGAATCTATTTCTTGAGTCAGTCAGCTATGGAGTATTTGGGAATACGAATCTATTTCTTGAGTCAGTCAGCTATGGAGTATTTGGGAATAAGAATCCGTTCTTTGAGAGAGTTGCCTCTGGAGTATATTGGAATCCCGACCCATTTGTTGAGAGAGTCGACTATGGAGTGTTTGGGAATACGAATCTATTTCTTGAGTCAGTCAGCTATGGAGTATTTGTGAATAAGAATCCGTTCTTTGAGAGAGTTGCCTCTGGAGTATATTTGAGTCCCGACCCATTTGTTGAGAGAGTCAACTATGGAGTATTTGGGAATACGAATCTATTTCTTGAGTCAGTCAGCTAGGGAGTATTTGGGAATAAGAATCCGTTCTTTGAGAGAGTTGCCTCTGGAGTATATTGGAATCCCGACCCATTTGTTGAGAGAGTCAACTATGGAGTGTTTGAGAATACGAATTTATTTGCTTAGACAGTAAACTATGGACCATTTGGGAATACAACCCCGTTTCTTGAGAAAACAACTGTGGATTATTTGGGAATACGAACCCACTTGCTGAGAAATCAAGCACGTGCGATTAGTGAAATGTCTGTTCCTCAATATTCTGTCATGTTTGGACCTATTCTTCTCATACCTTGCCTGTAAATCATACTTTAGTTCCACTGCAGAAAATCCCTATATTAAATGAAATAATTATGCTTTTCTTTATTTTGGCCAATCCATAAACACCAATTTATGTTTATTTGATGCACTTTGTGATGATGAACACCTTGTCGCATTTAGGCTTGAAATAAGAAATTTCGTGATATATTGGAATATTGTTAGTAGGAGTAGACCCCTGAGGAAGAAATTTACAGAAGGCTGAAACCCGTTTAAAAAAGAGAAACAAATAATTCGGTTAATATTTAATAGATAAATAGAAGTATTAATTATAATAAGGAAATTAAGTTTTCAATAGGTTTGGTTGTTTAAGATTTTTTGATCTGGCTCGTGCTGATGGAGATATATCAAATTTTCGATTCCCTCCTACGGGTATGATTCCAGCAGTTAACGACATGGATCTTTCGTATAACGCATAACGGAAGTTAAAATTTATAGTTTTGATACTCAACACCGCACCTAACGTATCTTGGTTCTGTTTGTGATACGGGCTACGAAGTGATGACTCTCTAACTCGCCAAGAATGAAGTTCTTCCGACTCTTCTTAAGTCTTCATTGGTTTATAGATGGTCCCGGAAAGCTAAGTTTTTGTGACTCTTCCTTCCCTTGGATAGTTTCCGTGGAAAAAAAGAATTCCTGTTCACGGATATACGGACTTGAGTGAGTAAAACCTCCTCAAAATGCTGAGAGAAATCCATACAAGATATATAAACAAGGCAGCATTTAAACACAAATTGAGATGAGTCGAACGCTTAATGGCTCGTGACCGACGGTCGGAAGTGAGCGCAGTGATTATAATTGTGATCCCCTGAGCATCCTCATTCCCGAACAAAGACGACCGGGCTCCGGCTATGAGCTGCAGTGAAAGGGTTAATTCATGCATGTGATATTTGGTTATTGGGAATCCATGCATGCACGATGCCCCCGCACCATTGTGCCCCGTGCTAGCAGGGATCGGCCCCTGCATTTTGTGATGCTAATGCACTTATTGATTCCTTTCAGAGTGATTCCAACAACTCATCGTGATAACAAACAACCTCATAATTGAAGGTCTACAAAACAAGAACCAGATAAATGTTCCGAATCACAAATATTTCCTATGATGAAGGTTAGTATTGGTAGTAAAAAAAAAAAATCGATATGATCAACCGATGAGAATAACATAGATTTATATTAATAAAAAAAACTAAGTGATTGGTTTAAAAAACAACTATACGTAAAACGTATAGCGGAAATGAACAATTTTATTTGGCACAAAAGACTCAACCGAACTAAATAAAACTCGGTTCATGTATTAGCACTAATGCGTTCATTATAACAAGCCATAACAACAGTGCTAGGGACGGGCAGGAGTGGGGGTTGTAAGGGAGGCCTGAAATTCAAAATAGCGATATTTGGTTCCCTATTGGTTTTTCGGCAAATATGCACAAAACAAAAGTTGTTTATTTTGTTATTTAGAGTATCTTTTGTTATATCAACTTTTGTCGTGTAACAAAGTATAAACGAGATATACAGTTAACACTAAAGCGGGAGCCAACAATATTATTGGGCACTTACGATTGAACTGAACTTAACAAAATTCGGTATGTGAATTAGCCTTAATTGTTTCATGATTATAAACTATATTAAAATTTTTAGGTTCCAATGGGAGTGGGGGTTATAACGGTTATGACGCATTGGGTTTTATATCGCATCAAGGGAAAGGAACTTATATTTATACATGGTTTAGAACAAATATTTCTACGATTATAAATAATATGGTCCATTAAGTTATTAAAAAAACTTCATGCACAGGAGACGGGAAAAATAAAAATATTGAGAACACTGAACACTTAAATAACAAATAATTTAATTATTTACTAATCCACAGTAACAACGGGTATACAATTTAAACACTGGGACGGGGAAATGTCAAAATATTATGAAAAGTAAAGCCTCGCTAAAAAATACCATCTTCATTCAGCCTCAAATGAATTCCCGGGCGAAGCCGGGTACCTTAGCTAGTAATATATAAGACTAATGTTTATGTTAATATTATAATATAGTTCAAAAGACTGCATAAAACTACTACTGAATGGTGTACAAGATATGAATACTGCAATTGAGTTAAATGCTAAAAGAAATGTTCATAATATAAAATGTGAAACCCTCTTTCGGGAAGTAGAGCCGGAAAAAGTACATGAGCGAAATCAGAAGGAATGTTTATATGACTAATGTTTATATTCGTAAATGGCTGAAATCGGCCCAGGTATAGTGGAGGGGGGGGGTCGAAAATTAAAAAGTATCATAAGAAATAGAGAATTTGTTGTGTGATGAGATCACGAGTGTTTAATGCAAGCGAGAGAAAAATTTGTTTAGTTTACGCAGTCCCTGCGTCATGGAGCAGTTATCTCAGAGAAAACTGCTGACAAATTTCTCCTGAATGCTCTGACGAAATTCGTCTCCAAATGAGACTCTCCTTGAGATTTAAAAAGATAAAATCTTCGCTGAAAAGTTCGCAAAGATCGTTAGAAGAAGCGGCGGAAGAAGAGTTTTAAATTGGACTTTTGTGTGTGCGCGCACGTGTGTGTGTGTTTGTTTGTAAAATGCAGGCCTTTCAAACGGGATAAGAATGACCGGACTTTCTATGAGAGCAGGAAGTGACTATAAAAAGCCCCTGCTAGACTTGCTAACGACGGGTATACGCGCGGTTCGATTCCCGATGCATTGGACAGCCTTGTTGAGATGTTATCAGCAGATATTGGAGCTGATAAGGAGTGTGGGGTGCGAGGGGGGGGGGAAGGGGGACTTAACCCCCACACCATAACCCCCCCCCCAGCCGCTCTTCCGCTGCACGAGTTCTAATTAAAGCTCTTTGATGAGTTGCTTACAGCCGACCAACTTCCAACGACCTACTTACAGAGACATCCACCTCCAGGCAAAACCGCTCCGAATCCATTTACGATCTAAACCGGTGCAGTTTCAAACGCTGCCAACAACACTCCGGATTCGGACGTCTGGGAGATGATGGATATTACCGATCAGCCCATAATCGCAACCCACTCTTACATTACAACTGATATTCGGCTTCCCAGATGTGAACTGATTAGTCCAACATGTTCAGCAGATTTCTCCCGAACGGCACACTACTTCACCTCATCTCTCCAAACATTCTCAATTTCTAAGTCAAAATTCCATAAGCAACAATAGGAATACACACGCAACACTGAAAACAAGAAAAAAGTCCGTCACGCAGGGACTGCGTAAACTAAGCAGATTTTCCCTCGTGAAGTTTAGTAATAGATAAATCTACATACTGGTAACACAACACCACCGTGAATAAATACAAACGGAAATAAGGAATGTTTCATCCAATTTCAATAACTTGCCGACAGGAAGTGTTAGGTTAGAAATGTAAACAAACGGGTCCCGCCTCACACCGGAAAGAAAAAAAATAACTGAAATATACTGCTCAAAAGTGAATAGGGATATTGGCTGTTTTGTGGTATTTATGGGGCCTAGCATGTTTTTTTTTTTTTAAATTATAAATATCATTAATATTTATGAGAAATTATTGTCTTTTTCCCCCATAAAAAGTAATTTAATTAAGGTGGATTTAATCAAAATTAATAGGATAAGAAAAAATAACCAATATCCCTATTCATTTTTGAGCAGTATATATCAGAATATAACATATTAATTTTATTGAGAATTCTTAAGGGAATATGCTAAAAGTACGAATAACATGCTATATATTTACAACAATTGTAGAGCATGAATACTTTTATAAGATTAGTTCTATAACATTTTTCTAGCAAAGAAGATATGAATGCTGAAAGCTAAAAAATGCATATATCTCGGTTAATAGTCAAGATAACGAAAACATTTATATAATAATATTTTTTTCCTCTTATTGTGGACCCAATATTTTTATATTTTCTTCATAGTTTCATGGCAAGGGTCACTCTATAAAAAACATTTTTCCGCACAAACTTTATCCATACTGCCCTGCATGTTTCGAGGCCTAAATGCCACTTCTTCAGGAGCCATCCCTCTTCAAAAAATAATAACATTAATTTAAAAAAAAAAAGTAACATTAATTTAAAAAAAAACAATGTTAATTCTTTGCTAGATACTACATTAATAAGTGCCTACTTACATGATATATTTATTAAATTTAATTACAGATTGCTGCTTACATTACATTAGAGGGAACGACCACTTCAGATATGTTCTTAATACAATTATAGTAGTTTTGGTTTAATTAATAGTATTAATTTTTATATTTTATTTCAATATGTTTAATCAAATTAATAGCATTGTTTTTAGTATTTATTTAAATAGTTAGTCTGAATATTTATTTTAATTTTATTAGTTTTATTGAATACCTGTGACCAGTACGTAGGTTTCAAGGCATACGCTCAAGAACCTCCTTACAAAAAAAAACGGGGTGGGGGTTGAAACAAAAAATATAAATAATATAAATGAAACAGAAAGAGAAAAAAAATATTAATGAGAAATATTGAAAAAAAAAGAAAGTAATATATATATATATATATATATATATATAATATATATAGCGTGCATGTGTTTGCGATTTCCCATGGTCGGGGAACTACAATACTCTTCGTTGAGTGTTGGACATTGATGACTTTGATGTTTTTTGCCCTAAATCCAGCAAACAAACAAACAATGCAGAAATGTAAGTAGCGAACTGCAATTAAATTTTATAAATATATCGTGTAGGAACGAACTTATTAATGCAGTATCTAGCCCTCCCTTATAACCCCCACTCCTGCCCGTCCCTAGAAATGTTAGTATGGCTTATTATAAGGAAGGCATTAGTGCTAATGCACATACTGAGTGTTTTATTTAGTTCGGTTGAGTCTTTTGTGCCAAATAAAAGTGTTGTCTCCCGCTAATTTTTAGCGTATAACGCCCTTATACTTCGGTATACGATGATAGTGTATTTAAAAAAAAGTTTCTCTAAATAACAAAATAAACAACTTTTATTATGTGCATATTTGCTGAAAAAGCAATAGGAAACGAAATATCGCTATTTTTAATTTCAGGCCTCCCTTATAACCCCCACTCCTGTCGTCTTAGAGAATATTAATATAGCCTAAAGTCTAAGTTGGGCTAGTAGTAATATACATACCAAGTTTCATAAAATTCGGTTCAGCCGTTTGTGCGTGAAAAGGTAACAAACAAACAAATACATAAACAAACTGACACCAAAGAAACAATATGTAGTTATGGTGTCTATGACATGTGAAACGAAAAGTTATCGTTAAATTTCGCGAAAAAAATCAATGTACAGACAGAGGTTACAATTTTATATATATAATCATTTTCTCATCTCGAATGTAGAATCGTAAGACATCTGAGGAAATTTTTCGTAAATCGATTCGTTTTTCTTTAAAGGAAATCTGCAAACAATCAAATTAAGCTGCCCCTTTTTTTTTGGGGGGGGGGTTACCTATCGTGGTCAGCCTCCTTATCTGCCTTATTTATGGTAATTATATCCATTTTGAGTCTTATATAAATATTGTTGGGGATGTTTCTAAGGGAGCAGCTTAAATTAAACTTTATTATGCTATAAATGGTAATTCACTATTCTGATAGACGTTTTTAGAATATTAGTTGATATTTGTCTTATTTCTTCAGTCTTTATATTCAAATCTTGAAGCTATTCCGCAGTCGACTTGGGTATAATTCCTCTCGATCCAAACAGTAACCCTTTAACTGTCCAATTTTAGCAGATTTCCCTTCAGGGAAATCAGCTATTGAGGTTGTACTCATGACGCGTACTCTGAAAACATTTTATCTTTAATTTATTTTAGAGAATGCAAATAAATGGTACTGAGCGACATCGCCTAGTTGCGGAGCTCTTCAAATAAAAAAATAAACACACACGTGTATATATATATATATATATATATATATATATATATATATATATATATATATATATATATTTGTCTGTTAACGCTCTAGCGGTCGCAATTTTTGTTTGATCGTTACCAAAATAGGAAATTAATCGTTTTATGTAAAAAGGAAGTTCGCAAGTTGCAAGTTCGTTAATGGCTGAAATCGGACCAGTGGAAGGGGGGTTTAGAGAGGGGATTTTCGAAATTTCGATATATCTCCGTTAACTTACGTCGGTTCAAAAATTTTTATAGAACCAATCTTATTGCAAATTTACTAGAAATATTGTTCTATACATTTATTCTGTATCTTTAATATTAACCGAGATATATGCATTTGTATTGTGAGTGTGGTCGGCTATGTTCGGGAGTTTCCGCCGAGCGCTAGTGTGGCCGTTTCACTAACTATTCGTCCTCGTGAGAATAGGTTACTATTACTGTTATTATTAGGCAGATTTCTCTATTGTAAACCTTCGCGTGGGAAATCTGCTTAGTTTACGCAGCCCCTGCGTGACGGACATTTTTCTATAAAATATGGACAGCATTGGGCGTAGATTCGTATTTTTTCTAAATTTACTTCTTGTTGTTGTTGTTTACTTATTTCGAATCTTACTGTTGGATCAATGATGATACCCTATTCTCCTTTTCTCGAAATGGCAACAATACAGGCTCTTCTAATGGACCCATCTGATGAAGTGCAGCCGACTTCCTCGTATACTTTAGCAGATTTCCCTTAAGGGAAATCATCTATTGAGGTCGTACTCATGACGCGATTTTCGAAAATTTTCTTAAAATGTCCATCGATCCTACCCAGGAGATGACGAAAATGAGGTCCGTTCAAAATTATATATATATATCTTTATATATATATATATATATATATATATATATATATATATATATGTCTGTTAACGCTCTAGCGGTCGCAATTTTTGTTTGATCTTTACCAAACTTCATATTTAAGTGTTTTACGTAAAAAGAGAGATCAAGTTCGTTAATGGCTGAAATCGGACCAGTGGGAGGGGTTTAGAGGGGGGATTTTCAAAAATCCAAATATCTCCGTTATTATGCAACGGATTGAAATATTGTATAGAACCAATCTTATTGCAAATTAAATTTGCTATAAATATTGTTTTATACATGTATTCTCTATCTTGAATATTAACCGAGATATTTGCATTTTTATGAAGTCTGTGGTCGGGTATATTTTGGATTACCTCGGCCATCTTCGTCATTTCTCGGCTCACGCGGAAGTTTCTTCTAACCTGTCCTTTCTAACCTTACCTTACCTTCCTTCGTTACTTTGCGAGATTTATACAAATATGTTCTGTTCATCCGCCCCCCCCCCTTCTTTAGTTCTTGGACTACTAAAATTTGAGTTATTAAAATTATATATTATTATTATATTATTCTTACAATTCAGAAGCCGTTTCAGTTGGGAATTTATTTTAATTAACTGAAAGATTTCTCATTACCGTTTGTATTTAATCAGGGTGGTATTGTGTTACCAGTATGCAGATTTCTCTATTGTAAAACTTCACATGGGAAATCTGCTTAGTTTACGCAGGCCCTGTTTGACGGACTTTTCTATTCTAGGTGGTACCTTCTCAAATAATTATTCTACTATTAATAATAATTCTATATATATATATATATATAATTAATAAATATTTATAGTAAACTAATTATTAGTAGAATAGTAAATTATTTATTATTGTTACTTATTTATACAGGAGTACCAGGAACTAGGCGATATGGCTCAAAATTTAACAATGTAAAATAAAAACCAAACTATAGAAAAATGACAAAAAAAAAAAAAAAAAAAACTGAACCAACAAAAAAAAATTAAAAAAGATAAATTAACATTAAATATAATTAATAAAAACAACAAATAAAAATTAAGACTAGTATTATTATTATTTATTAACGTCCACTTTTTGCAACTTAGGCTAATCGGGACGGGTTATCTACAGGTTACCACCCTTTTCTAGCCAGGGTGGGATTTTAGGACGTTATTTAATGAATTTCGTCACTAAATAATTTCCTTTGCCCAGGCAAGAATCGAACTCGCCACTCTAGGTTTACCATGTGAGATAAAGGTCAACGCTTTAACTCGCATGGCTAACCTGAGCCCCCAAGACTAGTATTAAAGGCAACAATTTAAAATGTTTTTAATACAAAAATTAAATTATTCCTATGTACTAGTTCATTTATATTATTTAAAATTGTTCAAAATTATATCAAATTTTTCACTCGTCAAAATCAGAAAGGGGAGAAGTTAAATTTTGTAAAAATAAATATTCAATTTTTTAAGGTAGTTTAGTGTATTTTCGATAGGTGGGTTCCTGTCTGTAACTTTATTATTGTAATTACCATTTATTTATTTTTCTTTGTGTATTTTAGATATTAGTTATTTACACTAAGGTATATTTATATTTCAAATTAAAAAGCGATTCGATATTAAATATTCCGACCTCTAGCCTGAGTTGTACGATCCATCAATATTTCAATTAAACATTTGTACGATACCAAGATATGATATGACAAAGGATCCTCCATGTGCTGTGTGCTCTTTGTGTACCTTATATTTCGTAATCTACTGGATAGGATCGATGGACGTTTGATGGAAGTATTCGAAAATCGGGTCATGAGTACGACCTCAATAGCTGGATTTCCCCTAAGGGAAATCTGCTAATTGTTGAGATAATCCGAGAACAGCTGAAAACGTCAACATATAAACTGAAGTTAAATACAAATTTATTAATGGCTATAGTCGGAATAAGGATACTCATTTCCGTTCCAAGAGCCTGAGCTACATTTATCGTTTACATCCGTCGTATCGGGCTCGATATCAGGAAACTGTTTATAGTTTAAGATATTCGGCGAGATAACATTCAATATCTGAAAAGCAGGATCAATTTCCTCTAGGAAATGTAGGTATGGAGATAACATCTATAGTATCTGGAAATAAACACCTTCTCCAGGGCGGGCTGGAGTCCAACTTCCAGTCCTCGGCCAGATTGCCTCGGCGGTATCATCAAAGGAGATGACAAACCATTTGTTTGGATGATCAAAAGAAATTTGAAATAACTTAAATGACAAGCTGCCTTGGCGGTAAATGTGACAAGTACACGTGCCGTCCTAATTACGGTACACGCAAAGTTTAGAGTGGATCGGGAGATGGTACAGTGAGCGTGGAAAAAAATATCTCGACATGCAAGGATGCGTTAACTAAGCAGATTTCCCCACGTGTGTTACGAATTTGCATTTATCTCAAAAAGTAAAAGCTCGATGAGAACAATATTTGGTATTTACAATTCAAATAATGTGCTTCATAATATAACTGCTTTTTGTTAATTTGACATGTGAAGTAGGGCTGGTTTACTGAAGCACGAAAACTATAAAATGCAAATATCTCAGTTAACTATCAAAATAATGAAAAAACTTACATTTGCAATAGAAATGGTTCTATCCACTTTTTCCATCCAACGCATAATAACGGAGATATTAAGTAATTTTCGAAATTCCTCCCCTTTAAAACCTAGCCACCCACTGGTCAGATTTTAGCCATTAAAGTAATTGTTCTCGCTTTTAATATAAAACGATTAAATATAGACTTTGCGGGAAAACGCAAATTTCTCGGTTAATAATCAAAATTGTGAAAAAAACGCACATGACAAAATTTATACAACATTACATTTTGCAATAATATTGGTTCTATACAACTTTTGGATTAGACGTATAGTAACGGAGAAATTTCAAATTTTCGAAATTCCCCACCTGTTCTGGAAATTCTGTTCCTGTTCACCTCTGTTCTGATTTCTTCCTTTAACGAACTTGATCTTTCTTTTTGAATATAACGATTAAATATTAAAATTTCGAGTCAAGACCGTAAAATCCTAATTGATGATGGGATCATAACTATGTGTTTGCATGTATCTCACACAGTAAAAGTTCAATTAAGCGAATATTTTGTAATAACAGCTTATTATCAGATTTCCCCTAAGGGGAATCAGCTGTTGAGGTTGTACACATGGCTGAATTTTCGAAATTTTTCTTCAAATGTCCATCGATTCTACCTAGTAAATGACGAAAAAGAAGTCCGTTCAATACTGTATATATATATATATATATATATATATATATATATATGTATATATATATATATATATATATATATATATATATATATATATATTTACGCAGCCCCTGCGTGGCGGACTTTTTCACATTTATATTGTGGTCTATGTCTATTATATGTATATATAAAAAATTGCGACCGCTAGAGCGGTAACAGACAAATATATATATATATATATATATATATATATATATATATATATATATATATATATACGGGTAGTTTTGAACGGACCTCATTTTCGTCATCTACTAGGTAGAATCCATGGACATTTGAAGAAAAATTTCGAAAATTCTGTCATGAGTACAACCTCAATAGCAGATTTCCCTCAAGGGAAATCTGCTAAAATATGATACGGCATTGTAGTTTCTGGTGGGAAAAATACTTAATTTACGCAGCCTCTGCGTGGCGGACTTTTTTATATTTATATTGTTGTTCTATGTCTATTATGGATGTTGATATTTGAGAGCTGTTAGCTGCCTATTTAATATTGATAGGAAGTGGTGTTAGAATGGCGGGTGTAGCTATGGCAACGGGAGGCTGCCTCACTCTGCCGCCTTCTCACTACTTCCTCTATCCTTATTCCCGCGCAAAACCCCTTCAAGCAGATTTCCCTCAAAGGAAATTATCCTCTTGGCGGGAATTTCGATTTTCTCCGTTTCTATAAGTGGGACAGTAAAATATTATTATAACCAATCTTGTTGTAAATTTAATTGTCTATAAACTTTAATCTGTACACTTTTAGCAGATTTCCCTTAAGGGAAATCAGCTATTGAGGTCGTACTCATGACGCGATTTTCGAAAAATTTCTTCAAATGTCCATCGATCCTACCCAGGAGATGACGATAATGAGGTCCGTTCAAAACTATATATGTGTCTGTTAACACTCTAGCAGTCGCATTTTTTATTTAATCGTCACCAAACTCGGTATTTAATCGTTTTATGTAAAAAGAAAGATCTAGTTCGTTAACGGCTGAAATCGGACCAGTGGGAGGGGGGATTTCCAAAAATTCGAAATATCTACGTTAATATGCATCGGATCGAAAAATTGTATAGAACCAATCTTATTGCAAATTAAATTTACTATAAATATTGTTATATACATTTATTCTCTATCTTGAACATTAACCGGGATATTTGCATTTGTATTCTGTGTGTGGTCGCTATGTTCGGACTTTCCGCCGAGAGCTCTGGTGGCCATTTCCATAACTTTCGCTCCTCGTGAATAGGTTTAGAGGTTAGGTTAACTGTTTTTTGGGGCTAGAAACTACTGGGTTATTACGCCCTAAATAATGTTTTAGGTTTAGAGGTTTCTTACTACTACAGTTGTTATTAGGCAGATTTCTCTATTGTAAAACTTCACGTGGGAAATCTGCTTAGTTTACGCAGCCCCTGCGTGACGGACTTTTTCATATTGTACGAACTTGTGTACGCTTATAGACCTGTTGAGTTTTAGCATATTTCCCTCAAGGGAAATCAGCTATTGAGGTCGTACTCATGACGCGAGTTTTGAAAAATTTCCTCAAATGTCCATCGATCCTACCCAGGAGATGACGAAAATGAGGTCGTTCAAAATTATATATATATATATATATATATATATATATATATATATATATATATATATATATTTGTCTGTTAACGCTCTAGCGGTCGCAATTTTTGGTTTATCGCTACCAAACTTCATATTTAAGCGTTTTATGTAAAAAGAAAGATCAAGTTCGTTAATGGCTGAAATCGGACTAGTGGGAGGGGGGGTTTAGAGGGGGGATTTTTAAAAATTCGAAATATCCGTTATTATGCATCGGATCGAAAAAGTGTATATAATCAATCTTATTGCAAATTAAATTTACTATAAATATTGTTCTATACATTTATTCTGTATCTTGAATATTAACCGAGATATTTGCATTTGTATTGTGAGTGTGGTCGGCACTATCCGCCGAGTGCTCTGGCGGGCGTTTGGGAAACTATTTCTCCCTCGTGAATAGGTCGAGAGATACCTTCCTACTACTGTTATTATTAGGCAGATTTCTCTATTGTAAAACTTCACGTGGGAAATCTGCTTAGTTTACGCAGCCCCTGCGTGACGGACTTTTTACAAGTACAACAATGATCCATTTTACTGAAATATCATTCATTCTTATAACAAGTTGGTACAAGTAACACAACTTGTACAGTCTCTTGAAAGTTTCAAATAAGAACTTGTGTTATTAACAGATATCGATTTTTAGACCTCGTCGATCCCCGAAATCAGTTTTCATTTATGTTGACTTCTGGGAAAACATTATCAAACGTTATAAAAAGTTATAATCCCATGTTAATAGAAAATCATAATTTGACAAACTAGAATCATATTACAGTAAGGAATGATTTTCATCCCGGTTTACGTAAGTAATTTATTTTTAGGGTGTGTGTAAAAATAATAACTGAATAAAACAGGGAAACCGAACGATTTATTTGTCCATTGATTCGTTTCAATAATTGCTGTAACAGAATTAATGGTTCAGTTCTTGACAAAGAAATAATGACAACAGAAAATATTGACAATAAGCAAGCCTTTTGATAAAAAGGAAGTAATGTCTAATGGCATTGGGTTTGCAATAATATCCAGCAATCCTCCATTTTAAAATTATTATTTATTTCATTTATTTTTATATTTAACAAATACTTCAATTAATTAATAGTTTTGTACAAAGTCAGTGATCATGAAATTAGAACAAAGAAAGATAACTTTCCATTCAGCAACGTTAAGAGCAAATTAACTGTGTAAACTAAGCAGATTTCCCACGTGTAGTTTTACAATAGAGATATCTGCATACCGGTAACACTCAACACCACCGTGAGTAAATACAAACGGTAATGAGAAATCGTTCAGTTAATTTCAATAAGCCCCCAACGGAAACGGCTTCTGAATTGTAAACAAATAGGGATGCCAACCACTCAAAGCTGTATAGATAGATAGACATATTCTTCACCGGAAAGAAAAACAATTACTGATATATATTTTAATATAAAATATTAACTTTATTGCAAACTATTTACTATATCGAGTATTGCAATTTATAATGAATCAGAATAATTTATAGTTTAAAAACTCAAATTTTAGTAGGCCAAGAACTAAAGAAGGGGGGGGGGGATCAACAGAACGTATTTCCATATATCTCACAAAGTAAGAGCTTACACGAGTCTGTAAACAAGTTTCACTGCCGCCGAACAGTTACGGAAACATCCGAACTAATTTTTTATATAGAACGATTAAATACCGAGTTTGGTAACGATCAAACAAAAATTTCGATCGCTAGAGCGTCGCGTGGACCTCATTTTCGTGATCTCCTGGGTTGAATTGACGGACATTTGAAGAAGTTTTTCGAAATTCGCGTCATGAGTAAGACCTCAATAGCTGATTTCCCTTAAAGACATTCCAGTAATGTTCTACTTATTTAAAGAAAAAGTTACTTTTCACGTAAAATTACATTGATTAAAAATAATTAAGCGTTTTATCTTCTTTAATGTGATATAATATATCCCGACCTAGAGTGAGAGAATATTGGAATAACAAAATCGTTTTGACACAATTTGGAAAGCTTCCATTTTCCGAATGATCCATTTAATTATTTAACAGTGTGTTCATCGTCAAAATTAATTGGTAAGCTTGCCTGTAGAAAATTCAACAAAACAATCAGATAATACGGTATTTGCGGGTAGTTTATTGATCTTACCGCTCACTGTGTAAATCTGAAACATTAGCATGCGGTCTAAAAATAGTTTCTGTTGAAAGGAAACGCTTATTGAAAACGTCAGTCGATTTCCTGCGTCAAACGATAAATAATTCATCGGTTATTTTCGTTATTGTCTCAATTTAGTAGTATTCGTTGACGTACTAAATTCTAATTTTCTAATATAAGGTGCTAAAATAAAGTTACTTTTGGGACTTGAAATAGGACGCTAATGTTATGAGTTTAGCAGACCTAACACAGGTCGAACGGTTATTCCTAACATAAAACCGTATTTTATGATTTGCGTGATTATGTTTCATTTTACATTGTGCAACATTTAAACAGAGAGATATTTTTTTTTACGCTAGAGTCGACCAGAAAGAATAATTATGAAAACAACATGTTTGAAGAAATGTATTTTTCAATTCTTTGCAGATTATTGAGATTTTTATTTCAAATTTCTTGGACAGTAAAATAATGGATTGGACAATTATGGAGTGGCAACTGCCATGTTCAAATTTTTATGTATAAAATATCGGACCAGACTTACAGACACTTGCTCTATGACTGTAGACTACTAACCAAAGAAAAGAGTTATAAAAAGTCCGTCACGCAGGGGCTGCGTAAACTAAGCAGATTTCCCACACGTTGTTATGGCACACTTCTGATCTCATCTCAATATATATTCTCTATTTCCAACACCAACAAAAATCTAATGAGTTGAAGTGCCTGGTCAATAAAATCTTAATTGATGATATCATCGCACTAAATATTTGCAAATTATATCACATAACACACACACACACACACACACACACACACACACACACACACATATATATATATATATATATATATATATATATATATATATATATATATATAAAATTGTAACCTCTGTCTGTACATTGATTTTTTTCGCGAAATTTCACGATAACTTTTCGTTTCACATGTCATAGACACCATATCTGCATTTTGTTTCTTTCGTGTATGTTTGTTTGTTACCTTTTCACGCATAAACGGCTGAACCGAATTTTATGAAACTTGATATGTATATTACAACTAACCCAACTTAGGCTTTAGGCTATATTAATTTTCTCTGAGACGAACAGGAGTGGGGACTATAAGGGAGGCCTGAAATAAAAAATAGCGATATTTCGTTTCCTATTGCTTTTTCGGCGAATATGCACATTACAAAATTGGTTTATTGTGTTATTTGGAATAACTTTTGTCATATACACTTTTGTTGTATACCGAAGTTTAAATGTGTTATACGCTAAAAATTATAGCGGGAGTCAACAATATTATTTGCCAAAAAAGACTCAACCGAACTAAATAAAACTCGGTATGTGTATTAGCAGTGAGGCCTTCATTATAATAAGCCATACCAACATTTCTATGGAAGGGCAGGAGTGGGGGTTATAAGGGAAGCCTGAAATTAAAAATAGCGATATTTCGTTTCCTATTGGTTTTTCCGCAAATATAAACCTAACAAAAGTTGTTTATTTTGTTATTTGGAGTAACTTTTGTTATATACACGTTTGTCGTATACCTAAGCATAAATGAGTTATACGTTAAAACTTTAGCGGGCACTAACGGCTGAACCGAACTTAACAAAACTCGGTATGTCAATTAGCATTAATTCTTCCATGATTATAAGTTATATTAAAATTTTTAGGTTCGAACGGGAGGGGGGTTATAAGGGAGGCCTGAAATAAAAATTCACCATATTTACATGTATAAGAGACGGGAAATATAAAAATATCGAAGACTGTGAAGAATTATCGAACAAATAATTCTATTATTAGCAAATCACCGGCAACGACGGGTATCAATCCTAAACACTGGGACGGGTAAATGTCAAAATATTGTGCAATGTAAAGCCTGCTAAAAAATACCATCACCATTCAGCCTCAAATGAATTTTGAAGCTGGCGAAGCCGGGTATCTGTTCTAATATATATATATATATATATATATATATATATATATATATATATCACATGACAAACCTTGAGTGGCGAGTTCGATTCTCGCCTGGGCAAAGAAAATTATTTAGTGACGAAATTCATCCATTAACATCCTAAAATGCCACCCTGGCTAGAAAAGGGTGGTGACCTGTAGATAACCCGTCCCGATTAGCCTTAATTGCAAAAAGTGGACGTTAATAAATAATAATAACTAACTATTTGCGTGTATCTCACTTAATAAAGGTCTGTTAAAAACAAAAATGTGTATTTATGTTTGGAATAAGACGTTTCAAGATGTACCTATTCTCTTATTTTGCAAAAACGATTTCTAATAGTGGGAGTTAACCGAAGGCTGAAATCCAAAAATGCCAATATCTTGGGTAATATTGAAGATTAAGAAAGCTTGTATATAACATCATTTATAGAACATCAAATGTTCAATAAGATTGGTTCTTTACAATTTTTCGATACGACGTGTAATAACGGAGATATGATTTTGAATTTTAGAAATTCCCACCCTCTAAACCCCCACCCCCTCATGATATAGCAGCTTTTTGTTAATATGATGTGGGAAGAAGTGGGGGTTTACTGATGGCCAAAAACTAAAATCTAGAAATATCTCGGTTAATATTCATTTGAAAAAACGTATATATAACAACATTTATAGAAGATTTCATTTGCAATAATATTGATTCTATACAATTTTTCGTTCCGACGTATAACAACGGACATTTTCGAAATTCCGTCCACTAAACCCCCTTCCTACTGGTCCGGTTTCAGCCGTAAACGAACTTTATCTTTAGTTTTAAATAAAACATTTAAATATGATTAGTACCGAACAAACCAAAACGCGACCGCTAGAGCGGTAATATGTATTATTTTGAAAGGACCACATTTCGTCGTCTCTTACATTGGTTCGATGGACATTAATGGAAATTTTTAGAAAAACGTTTCATGAGTACGACCTCAATAGCTGATTTCCCTAAGAATTAGCTAAAACGGAAGTAAAATGTCTAAAAACCGATTGACCTATTGTGGAAAAAAATTATACTTTACAAATACAATACACAATTAAGTAAGTATTCTGAACAATTGAATTAAACTGCTGATCATTGTTGATTTAATTATTTAAAACTATATTAATTCACCATTGATAACTATATATATTTATCTGAATGTTGTAAATAGTTTTATTCTCTAAATTATATTTTCATTGTATTTTTTTTATTTAAAAGTAATAAAAAAGAAATTGGTTTTAATAACAAACATTTATGTACAAAAGTATGTACTGGCATGTGGTAAATAAACTCCCTTCCTGCAGGGTTACTACAGGAAGGAAATAAATACATTTTAAATACCAAAGGTGCTGTAATCTACGGGCAGTAAAATGAAATGTCATTTACCAGGCTTATGTATAACACGTGACCTATATTAATAGCGCATTGCTTAAAATACTAATTCGCTAAAGAATAAAATTAAAATTTATTTGAGTAAAGTGGACGCATTTAAGGCAATAGCTGTATTTAAATGGAACATCCAATTACTATGAAAGTTGTAATGTAAATTAAGCAAGAAGCGGAATTTACTCACCGGAGTATTTTTATACTTTCAAATGGTTTGTTTAATTCATTTTAAACATTGTTTACTTTATTTAACTTACTAATTTTAAAACAATTTAATATACTTTATTCAACTTCATAGTTTTCTTGGCCGTGTAAAATAAACCGGTAAGTAGTGTTTCTGATTTTTGGGATATAAAGATGAATTATATTCAACAATTTGAACTAATTTTATCATTTGGTTATTTGATGAAGTTTGATTGATGACACCAAACAAACAAATAAATAAATGTGTTTTAGGAAGAAGGGTATCTGCCACAAATATTTCTATTTGTACATTTTCGGCAGATTCTTCTGATTTTATTAGTTTTTAGAAGAGATGATATGATGAATAGGAAACAGGGTTAGATTAGTTTGTTTGTTACTTAGGGTGAAAAACTAGTAGGTTATCATTGGTTATATTTGTTTTAAAGTTACTGAACCGTCTTAAGTTGTGTTCTGATAGACTACTGACCTTCATAGACATGATGAAGAGGTGTTTAGGAGCGATGATCAGCTGTGTTGATGATGATGCTAGCGTAGATGGTGACGTATGAGTGACATTTCCCTCGTAGAGATAGGACGATAGCTAGATTTCTGAGAGCGGCACAAGATACACGGACGAGAGCTGGGCGTAGACTGGCTGCCCTGTACCACCCCCTCCAGCGGGGGGAATTGTATATCCCCCCACCACCACCACCCCTCCCTCTTCCCCTCCTCTCCCTTGCCGCTGATCTGCATCGCGAGGGAGCGAGAGCGTCTACGCACTGCCCACATAAAGGGTTCCGAACGGCTCCGGTCTTTTACGAATAAACCCGAACCTCAATACGAGTCAACCAGTTCCAATGTTAAGGGAAATCTGCTTACGACGGATTTACATAAATGTCCATTGATCCCACCCAGATGATGAAAATTAGATCTATTCAAAATTATATACACTCAACCGCAAAAAAAACCGGACACTTAGATTTAGTCTTATAATTTTGTTAAATACTTAATATATATGTATATTAATCTTTTTAATTAAAATAATTGGTTAATCTATAGGTTATTTAAACAAAATCTGCCAAAAGTGAATAATTTTTATTGATTATTTACACAAAAATACACAATAAAAAGATAAATTAACACATTTAAAAAAAAAAATTATTTTTCATTTTTATTACAGTGAAGGGTAGACTTCGCTACCCCAAGCGGGTCGGCAATGTAACGTAAGCTCCGGCTTTCCATCTAAGTTTGAAAGACCCATTATTATGGACCAAAATAAAAATAAAACATTAATTAAAGAAAATGCTTGGTTAATAATTAAAGATGTTTAAATATGCGAAAAACTACTTACAGTTTAGAATAGATCAACTTCACGACAAATAAATCTAATCTGAGTTTTATCTAATTGTTTACTGATCCTGAAGGAATTAGTTCAATGGACTTATCTAAATTCACTGTAATAATTAGAATACCCAGATAAAGAAAATTGCTGAAAATTAGCTTTTAATACGACAGAAATGAAGTGTCCGGTTTTTTTTGCGGTTGAGTGTATATACTTGTTTGTTAACGCTCTAGCGGTCACAAACAAAATTTCTGTCTGATCGTTTCCATACTCAATATATAATCTTTTTATGTAAAACGAAAGATCAACTTCGTTAATGGCTAAAATAGGAACAGGGGGAGGGGGGAGTTTAGAAGCGGGGTAATTTGGAAAATTCGGAATAAATCATTCTTATAGTTTTCGGCTTTCAGTAAACCCCCACTCCTAATTATGTCATATAACTAATAAGCTGTTACATCATGAACCACTTCTTTCGAAGGTTAAATACCAAATATTGTTTTCATTGAACTTCTACTTTGTGAGATAAATTCAAATTCTTTCTGTTGCCCCTCCCGTCTTTTGGACTACTAAAGTTTGAGTGATTGAGATAAAAATTAATCTGATTCATTACAAATTACAGCATTAGATATAGTAAATAGTTTTCAATAAAATAAATATTGTTATATTCAGATATATTTCAGTAATTGTTTTTCTTTCCTGTCTAGAATATTTCAAACTATCTATTCAGCACTGAGAGGTAGGCTGACCTGCTCCTTACAATTCAGTCGCTTTTGTTATAGAGTTATTAAATGTAAATTGACTGAAAGATTTCTCATTACCGTTTGTATTAATTCCATTTAATTTCGACGGAGTCATTAAGAGTTACCAGTATGTAGATTTATACTTATTTATTTATATACTTGGGAAATCAGCTTAGCTCCCCTTTCGTTCGAAATTAGTTAAAGGCCCTTTTATACAAAATCATATGTTAAAGTGATTAGTTTTATTCTTATTCTCTTTCAAAATTTGAGTTTTGTACGGTTGCTAAACTGTAACTCACTTATTAGTTTAATAACAAATATGAGAGTGAATGATTTGTCTATTAACGCTCTAGCGGTCGCAATTTTTGTTTGATCGTTACGAAACTCGACATTTAAACGTTTCAAGACAGATCAAGTTCGATAATGGCTGAAACCGGACCAGTGGGAGGGGGGGGGGGGGTTTAGAGGGGGATTTTCGAAAATTCGAAATATCTCCGTTACCATACGTCGGATCAAAAAATTGTATAAAACTAATCTTATTGCAAATTAAATTTACTATAAATATTGTTCGATACATTTATTCTCTATCTTGAATATTAACCGAGATATTTGCATTTTTATTAAATTTGGGCCCATAACGAATGTCAAACGGGTTCCCCGCCAAAAGCTAGTTGGGCCCTTTGCCGCAACTGTTCGGCTCTCGTATGGAGATTTCTCTATTGTATAACTTTACGTGGGAAATCTGCTTAGTGAACGCAGCCCCTACGTGGCGGACTTTTTTTCCTGAGTATTCTGCATTGTGCCAAGTAAGTTTTGAGTGTATTTGGCTAAGCAGACGAGTATGCTCTACTTACATAATCCATTAGAGATATGGTGTAGCATCGACAGAAAACAATCTAACAACATCGAATATTGACAATTGTTTCTCGTCAGCGCCCCATTTTGTGTTGCTTCGGATTCTCAAACATTTTATTTACGAATTCCTTCTAATGGGGTACTCATGTAAGGTGCTCGTCACAATTCAAGCATAAGAATTTCATTGTATGCAATTCTCGTATGGGTTCATTATTCAAAAGTAATTCATAGTCGATGTCTTTTCGTTTTCGGGTGAGTCAAAGACAAGCCAAATTTGTCACTCAAAGGACCCAATTGTCAAAGGAGGTTAATTGACACTTGAATTTTTTTCTTGGCCGAGCATTTTAGAGGTTTTGGTGTATTATATTAGCAGGTCATTAACACATAGACAGTATCCTCCAGTGTGGTAAGACGCATTCTTTTACAGTGTACATGTCAGTAATAAATGGAGTTCTGCTTAGTACACCCCTTTGAGGAACACCCATTTCCTGGTTAAACATTTCAGAATCACAAATCTTATTTCCTACACTGAATGATATGTTGAATAGAAATCCAAGAATAAATTGGAGGGCCAATAACATTAGATGAGGGGCATAATAGAAATTTTAAAAAATTAAAAAACAATTGTTTTTTTTTTGTATTGTTTTCGTAACTCAAAAAACGATGTTATTACATATTGTTTTTTTTTTATGGTTTCATCCAGAAATGAACCCCTACTTATCTGATTTTGAGCAGATTTCCCTTAGGGGAATCAGCTATTGAGGTCGTACTCATGAAGCGAGTTTTGAAGAATTTCTTCAAATGTACATCGATCCTACCCAGGAGATGACGAAAATGAGGTCCGTTCAAAGCCAGACATATAATATGTCTGTTAACGCTCTAGCGGTCGCAATTTTTGTTTGATCGTTACGAAACTCGATATTTAGCCGTTTTATGTAAAAAGACAGATCAAGTTCGTTAATTGCTGAAATCGGGCCAGTGGGAGGGGGGGTTTAGAGGAGGATTTTCGAAAATTCAAAATATCGCCGTTATTATGCGTCGGATCGAGACATTGTATAGAATATATCTTATTGCAAATTAAATGTACTATAAATATTGTTCTATACATTTATTCTGTATCTTGAATATTAACCGAGATATTTGCATTTGTATTCTGCGTGTGGTCACCAGTAGGCTATGTTCTGACTTTCCGCCGAGAGCTCTGGCGGCCGTTTCTATAACTATTCGTCCCTCGTGAATAGGTTTAGAGGTTAGGTTAACTGTGTTTTGGGGCTAGAAACTACTGGGTTATTACGCCCTAAATAATGTTTTAGGTTTAGAGGTTTCTTACTACTACAGTTGTTATTAGGCAGATTTCTCTATTGTAAAACTTCTCGTGGGAAATCTGCTTAGTTTACGCAGCCCCTGCGTGACGGACTTTTGATTAACTGAGGCACTAAAAATTTCATGTACAGCTCAAGTTTAAATTTCTGTTTACACATCCTTTTTACTCTGAAGAATATGCGTAGTCGACAATGTCAGATTAGTCCAACCCTTGGGAGATATTCTTAGTCTACACATCCCCTGCATGACACAGAAATTTTATTATTGCTACCCTCCACTTTATTATTCGTGAATATCATCTTCAATTTTAGCAGATTTCCCTTAAGGGAAATCAGCAATTGAGGTTGTACTCATGACGGAATTTTCGAAATTTTTCTTCAAATGTCCATCGATCCTACCTAGTAGATGACGAAAATGAGGTCCGCTCAAAACTGTATATATATATATTTGTCTGTTACCGCTCTAGCGGTCGCAATTTTTGTTTGATCGTTACGAAACTCGATATTTAGCCGTTTTATCTAAAAAGACAGATCAAGTTCGTTAATTGCTGAAATCGGACCAGTGGGAGGTGGGGTTTAGAGGAGGATTTTCGAAAATTCGAAATATCTCCGTTAACATACGTCGGATAAAAACATTGTATGGAACCAAGCTTATTGCAAATTAAATTTACTATAAATATTGATCTATACATTTCTTCTCTATCTTTAATATTAACCGAGATATTTGCATTTTTATTAAATTTGGGCCGGATGACTGAGTTTCCCGCCAAAAGCTAGTTCGGCCCTTTGCCGTAACTGTTCGGCTCTCGTATGGAGATTTCTCTATTGTATAACTTCACGTGGAAAATCTGCTTAGTTTACGCAGCCCCTGCGTGATGGACTTTTTCTCTACTGACTTGGGCTAAATGAGATTTTAAACAAAGAGGAAAGATTGATACATGCCGAATGAAAATATGCAACTCAGCTGGGCATATTTGCGTGCAAAGAGGATTATTAATACAAACCCAATAAATAGTTGCGAAAATGCCCGTGATAACAGTCACGCAATCAATTTCTATTTTCAGCCCCTGATACCTCAAATATTCTTGATGAAAGCAGTTTGCATATTTCAGAATGAAAGGCAGATGGTTATCGGTGCATTAACGAGCTAGGGGGAGTTCCGCAGGGTTGTGGCGTATAAAGTCATAATGGATTCGGCTGCATTTATGCAAATAGAACATAAATGAAAACACTAAGAAAGAGTCACTTGTAAACACGCAACTCTATTTTGAAACGAGAAACAATTTGAGTAAATTGGACTATATTAGTAGCAATTATTATATAAAAGCCTTGCCAAGGCCACGAGAAAATAAAAAATACAAATGTCTCGGTTAATAATCAAGATAGAGTAAAAACATTAACAACAACATTTATAGGGAACTAAATTTTCAGTAAGATTGGTTCCATACAATTTTTTGATACGACGTATAATATCAGAGATATTTTGAATTTTCGAAATTCTCCCCTTTAAACCGCCCCCTTCACCCTGTCCGATTTCAGGCGTTAACGAACTTGATCTTCAATTAGAACGGTATCAGATATATATACACATATAAAGTCCGTCACGCAGGAGCTGCGTAAACTAAGCAGATTTCCCACGTGAAGTTATACAATCGGGAAATCTCCATACAAGAGCCGAACAGTTACGGAAACGGCCGAACTTGCTTTTGGCGGGAAACTCACTCGTCCGTTATCGGCCTACATTTAATAAAAATTCAAATATCTCAGTTAATATTCAAGATAGAGAATTAATGTATATACCAATATTTATAGTAAATCTAATTTGCAATAAGATTGGTTCTATACAATTCTTCGATCCAACGCATAATAACGGAGATATTAAGAATTTTCGAAATTCTCCCCCTTTAAACTCCCTCTCCACCTGGCCCGATTTCATCTGTTACCGAACCTGATCTGTCTTATTGCATGAAACGTTTAAATATAGAGTTTGGTAAAAATCAAACAAAAAATGCGACCACAAGAGCGTTAACAGACAAATATATATATATATATATATATATATATATATATATATATATATATATATATATAATTTTGAACGGACCTCATTTTCGTCATCTCCTGGGTAGGATCGATGGACATTTGAAGAAATTTTTCAAAAATCGCGTCATGAGTACGACCTCAATAGCTGATTTCCCTTGAGGGAAATCTGCTAATATATATATATATATATATATATATATATATATATATATATATATATATATACACACACACACACACACACACACACACACACACACACACACACACACACACACACACATATACATATATTATTTTAATTAGGGCCTAGAAACTCCTTTATTGAAGGCATCAAACATCTTAAGGGGAAACATCAAAAGTTCAGGTTCCGACAGAGGAATAAGCCCATCAAGCATGCGTACACTAAGCAGATTTCCCAAGAACTGGAATGACTCTGGTAATGTCATCCAACCATATATTCTCTAGTTCTAAGTCAAAATCCGATGAGTATTAGTAGGGGTTTATTGAAGGCTGACATTAAGAAAGGTCGAATAACTCGCTTAATATTTTAGTTATAAGAAAATGTTTAAAATTTAATAATGTTTATGTAGAGCAGGGATAGTTTTTCAAGAATGCTTCAATTCCAATTTTCAATCCCACTCATAATAACTCTGATAATTTAATTTTTTAGCAGATTCCCCTGAAGGGAAGTCGGCTTTTGAGGTCGTACTTATGATGCGATTTTCGAAATTATTCTTCAAATGTCCATCGATCCTACCCAGGAGATGACGAAAATGAGGTCCATTCAAAACTGTATGTATATGTGTGTATATATATATATATATATATATATATATATATATATATATATATATATATATATGTCTGTTACAGCCCTAGCGTTCGTAATTTTTGTCTTATCGTTGCCAAACTTGATATATAATAATTTTATACAAACTGAAAGATCAAGTTCGTTAACAGCTGAAATCGGGCAAGAGGGAATGGGGGTTTAGAGGGGAGAATTTCCAAAATTCTTAATATCTCTGGTTTTATGGGTCGGATCGAAAAATTGTATTGTATGAATTTTAACCAATCTTATTGAAAATGTAATGTTCTATAAATGTTGTTATGCACATTTTTTCACTGTCGTGGTTATTCAGCGCCCCGAGGTTGGCAGGCCTGTTTTTTTACAATTCAGCCGTTTTCCGTTTTAGAGACTATTAACTTGTAAATTGACTGGAATATTTCTCATTACTGTTTGTATTTATTCAATTAATATTGAAGGTAATGTAACCACTATGTAGATTTCTCTATTGTAAACCTTCACATAGGAAATCTGCTTAGTTAACGCAGCCCCTGAGTGACGGACTTTTATCTAATCCCCTCCGGCCACCCCTATTGCTCGCCCGACTTCAGTCATTAACTAATATAATCTTTAGTGTTGAATGAAACGGTTAAATATGCAGTATGGTGTAGATCTAATGAGCATTTTCTAGTGTAGAACGTAAAATATTATTTGATGACGTCATAAAACTGCTCTTTTGCATGTATCTCACAAAGTAAAAGTTCAATTAGATCAATATTGGTATTAATCTTAGAATGAAGCGGTTCATGATATAATAGCTTATTGTGACTTATGACATGGGTAGGAGTGAGGGTTTGCTAATGGCCAAAAACACTGAACATTAGGGAATGTCTCAGTTAATATTCAAGATGTAGATGAGAAAATATGCACATAACAACATTTATAGAACATTACATCTGCAATTAATCCGTTTATACACAATTTTGCAATTAATTGATATTAACACTTTTAAAAATTCTCCACCCTCTGTTCAGATTTCAGCCATTAACGAACTTGATCTTTAATTTGACATAATGCATTCAAATACCGAGTTTGCCAAAGATTAAACAGAAAATTGCGACCGCTAGAGCTTCAACAGACACACACACACACACACACACACACACACACACACACACACACACACAAACACACACGCACGCACATACATATATATATATATATATGTATATATATATATATATATATATATATATATATATATATATATACATTTACATAGATCCTCTCTCCCTGATAACAAGAGAAGTCTTGTTGAGAAGCGTTGTTGCAGATGTTCCACAATGGCTGTTCTATTCATTTTTTCTCTCTACTCTATTATTAAGCAAGTTTGTAGTACTTCCTTGTTCAATAGAGTGTCATACAAGCCCGTGGGAAATCTGTTTACTTCACGCAATCCGGCGGACTTCATTTTAGCAGATTTCCCTTAAGGGAAATCAGCTATTGAGGTCGTACTCATGACGCAATTTTCGAAAAATTTCTTCAAATGTCCATCGATCCTACCCAGGAGATGACGAAAATGAGGAGTCCGTTCAAAACTATATGTATGTATATGTATATATATATATATATATATATATATATATATATATATATATATATATATATATATATATATATATATATATATATGTCTGTTAACACTCTAGCGGTCGCAATTTTTGTTTGATCTTTACCAAACTCGGAATTTAATCATTTTATGTAAAAAGAAAGATCATGTTCGTTAATGGCTGAAATCGGACCAGTGGGAGGGGGGGGGTTTAGAGGGGGATTTTGGAAAATTCACAATATCTCCGTTATTATGCGTCGGATCGACGTATTCCGATCGTGTATTCTGTGTGTCGTCGGCAGGAGTCGGCTATGTTCGGGACGTTCCGCCGAGAGCTCTGGCGGCCGTTTCCATAACTATTCGTCCCTCTTGAATAGGTTTAGAGATACCTTACTACTACAGGTGTTATTGGGCAGATTTATCTACTGGAAAACGTCACGTGGGAAATCTGCTTAGTTTACGCAGCCCCTGGGTGACGGACTTTTTCTTAACTCTATTATTAAGCAAGTTAGTAGTACTTCCTTGTTCAATAGAGTGTCATACCAGCCCTTGGGAAATCTGTTTACTTCACGCAACCCCTGCATGGCGGACTTTATTAGCAGATTTCCCAAATTTTTGTTTGATCTTTACCAAACTCGGAATTTAATCATTTTATGTAAAAAGGAAGATCAAGTTCGTTAATGGCTGAAATCGGACCAGTGGGAGGGGGGGTTTAGAGGGGGAATTTTTGAAAATTCACAATATCTCCGTCATTATGCGTCGGACCGAAAAATTGTATAGAACCAATCTTATTGCAAATTAAATTTACTATAAATATTGTTCTATACATTTATTCTGTATCTTGAATATTAACCGAGATATTTGCATTTGTATTCTGCGTGTGGTCACCAGTAGGCTATGTTCGGACTTTCCGCCGAGAGCTCTGGCGGCCGTTTCCATAACTATTCGTCCCTCGTGAATAGGTTTAGAGGTTAGGTTAACTGTTTTTTGGGGCTAGAACTACTGGGTTATTACGCCCTAAATAATGTTTTAGGTTTAGAGGTTTCTTACTACTACAGATGTTATTAGGCAGATTTCTCTATTGTAAAACTTCTCGTGGGAAATCTGCTTAGTTTACGCAGCCCCTGCGTGACGGACTTTTTTTTGTTTATATAAAGAAAAACTACATTAGTATTAATAAAAAAAGCTTTTATTTATTTAACAAATTGGATTGATAATATATCACAACTGACGTCTTTGATTCTTCTATTATCTCCTCAGACAGGGTTATCAGACTGTAAAACAAAAATAATAATATAATTAATGAAATCTGATGCCATCCTTGCTCTCCTACTGAATTAAATGCACAATATTTTAGCTCTCATGCACTCGATATACTTATTTTGTACACAAGTAAATGTTTAATTATAAATGTACTCAATAACATGTAGGTTAAACCCTCTCCAATAATCCAGCAACCGGATCCATCCACAGTTTTTGATTATGAAAGGAAATCAATGAAGGCAGTATTGAATTGAACTAAAATACAATATTTCTTCTAGAAAATCTGGAGGCAGAGGAGCGAATTAATCTTGATGTGCACAGTAGGCCTGTTTTCCTCTACAATTCGTTAATTTTGACAGGGAGCACTTTCAAAGCAACAGCTCCATCTTCAGTGCCTGTTAGCATAAACGAAAACCTATGTTGTTTCCGGTGACACTGTCCTCTGGCAAACCTTTTTAGCCATTTTTTTTTTGTTTTAATATTAAGTTCTAGATTTAATTGTAGGTTTAGTTGTTCATGTCATCAGATTATGTTGTTGTTTTTTAAAATTCTCTTATTAAGTTAATACGTTATTTGTTATTAGCAGTTAATTCTAGCAGTGCGGTTTTTAAACTTCGTATAACTATTTTATATTTTGACTAACTAATTGTAAGTATCCCCCTTTTTCTGTGATATTCTGTGACTGTTACCTAGGATTTTAATTATGTTTTCTTTCTTTTAGCAGATTTCCCTTAAGGGAAATCAGCTATTGAGGTCGTACTCATGACGCGATTTTCGAAAAATTTCTTCAAATGTCCATCGATCCTACCCAGGAGATGACGAAAATAAGGTCCGTTCAAAATTATATATATATATATATATATATATATATATATATATATTATATATATATATATATATATATATCTATATATATATAAAATTGTAACCTCTGTCTGTACATTGATTTTTTTCGCGAAATTTCACGATAACTTTTCGTTTCACATGTCATAGACACCATAACTGCATTTTGTTTCTTTGGTGTCTGTTTGTTTGTTTGTTTGTTTGTTTGTTTATTTGTTTGTTTGTTTGTTACCTTTTCACGCATAAACGGCTGAACCGAATTTTATGAAACTTGGTATGTATATTACTACTAGCCCAACTTAGACTTTAGGCTATATTAATATTCTCTCAGACGAACAGGAGTGGGGGTTATAAGGGATGCCTGAAATTAAAAATAGCGATATTTCGTTTCCTATTGCTTTTTCAGCAAATATGCACATAACAAAAGTTGTTTATTTTGTTATTTAGAGTAACTTTTGTTATATGCACTTTTACCGTATACGGAAGTATAAATGAGTTATACGCTATAAACTAAAGCGGGAGTCCACAGTTTTATTTGGCACTAAAGACTCAACCGAATTAAACCAAACTCGGTATGTGAATTAGTACTAACGCTTTCCTTATAATAAGCCATACTAACATTTTTAGGAACGGGCAGGAGTGGGGGTTATAAGGGAGGCCTGAAATTAAAAATAGTGATATTTCGTTTCCTATTGGGTTTTCGGCAAAAGTGCACATAACAAAAGTTTTTTATTTTGTTATTTAGAGAAACTTTGGTTATATACACTATCGTCGTATACCGAAGTATTAAGACGTTATACGCTAAAAATTATAGGGGGAGTCAACAATTTTATTTGGCACAAAAGACTCAACCGAACTAAATAAAACACTCGGTATTTGTATTAGCACTAACGCCTTCCTTATAATAAGCCATACTAATATTTCTAGGGACGTGCAGGAGTGGGGGTTATAAGGGAGGCCTGAAATTAAAAATATCGATATTTCGTTTCCTATTGAGGTTTCGGCAATTATGCACATAACAAAAATTGTTTATTTTGTTATTTGGAGTAACTTTTGTTATATACACTTTCGTCGTGTACCTAAGTATAAATGACTTATACGTTAAAAACTACTAATTCAAAACTATGCAGAATGCACAGGAAATGGGAAATATGACAATATGGAGGACAGTGAAGTCTTTCATAAAAAAAATAATTGTATTATAAACAAATCCACAGAAACGACGGGTATTTACTCTAAACACTGGGACGGGTAAAATGTCAAAACATTGTGCAAAGTAAAGCCTTGCCAAAAAAATACTATCACTATTCAGCCTCAAATGAATTCCCGGGCGAAGCCGGGTATCTGAGCTAGTATATATATATATATATATATATGTATATATATATATATATATATATATATATATTTGTCTGTTAACGCTCTAGCGGTCGCAATTTTTGTTTGATCGCTACGAAACTCGATATTTAACCATTTTATGTAAAAAGACAGATCAAGTTCGTTAATGGCTAAAACCGGACAAGAGGGAGGGGGGGGTTTAGAGGTGGGGATTCTCGAAAATTCAAAATATCTCCGTTATTATGCATTGGACCGAAAAATTGTATTGTACCAATCTTATTGCACATTACATTTACTATAAATATAGTTATATATATTTATTCTCTATCTTGAATATTAACGGAGATATTTGCATTTTTATGAAGTCTGTGGTCGGGTATAGTTCGGATTAGATCGGCCATTTCCGTCGGCTCAGGTGGGTGGGTTCTTCTAACCTGTCGTTCCTAACCTTACCTTACCTTTGTTACTTTGTGAGATTTATGCAAATACTTTCTGTTCATCCGCCCCCACCTCCTTCTTTAGTTCTTGGACTACTAAAATTTCAGTTATTAAAATATAAATTATTCTTACAATTCAGAAGCCGTTTCAGTTGGGAATTTATTTTAATTAACTGAAAGATTTCTCATTACCGTTTGTATTTAATCACGATGGTATTGTGTTACCAGTATGCAGATTTCTCTATTGTAAAACTTCACATGGGAAATCTGCTTAGTTTACGCAGCCCCTGCGTGACGGACTTTTTCTTTTTTTAGGTTAAGACTGTTAATTTAAATAGTGTTTGTTACAAAATTTTCATAGGTTTTTGTTTATGTCACTGAAGATGAAGCTGTTGCTCTGAAAGTGCACTCTGTCTAAATAAGGGCATTGTAAAGGAAAACAGGCCTACTGTGTACATCCGGATAAATAATACAATATTCGGCAATTATAGGTCCTTCCGATGGCAATTTCAATAACAATACTTAAGGATACAATCTTTAAAAAGGTAATACAATTTTGTATAATATGTTACCATTTTCTTCTCGCAAAGCAAATATTGGTAAGCAGTCTCACAAAGGTTATCCTCTATCACTTTTACTGCAACAAACATTAAATATTTTAACTTAAATAAATATATCATTCCGTAATTATTTCTTCTTTGTAATGACAGCAATTAATGATACATTCTTTGCATGGAATTACGATACATACCTTCCTTGGCACAAACTTCCATGACCTGTATTATCTTTTCGACTTTGGAGTCATCTTTGAACAATTTATGCATGTTTTCTTTGACTCTTTCGACGTTCAAACCGTCCTTGGTCAACTAAAAATAGGGGATTAAATATTACAGATGAATTACATTATCAGCTATGTATAATAAAATGAAGAGGATTAACTACATTTTCAGCTGTGCATAATAAAATGATGAGGATTAATTTCATTACCAGCTGGGCATAATAAAATGAAGCAGATTAATTTCATTATCAGCTGATCATAATGAAATGAATAGAATTAATTACATCATCAGCTGTGTATAATAAAATGATGAGGATTAATTGCATTATCAGCTGTATAATAAAATGAAGCGGATTAACTACATTTTCAGCTGTGCATAATAAGATGAAACTGATTAATTACATCATCAGCTGTGTATAATAAAATGAAGCGGATTAATTACATTTTCAGCTGTGTATAATAAAATGAAGCGGATTAATTACATTATCAGCTATGTATAATAAAATGAAGCAAATTAATTACATTATCAGCTGTGTGTAATAAAATGATGAGGATTAATTACATCATCAGCTGTGTATAATAAAATGAAGAGAAAATAATTACATTATCAGCTGTGTATAATAAAATGATGAGGATTAATTACATCATCAGCTGTGTATAATAAAATGAAGAGAATTAATTACATTATCAGCTGTGTATAATAAAATGAAGCGGATTAATTACATTATCAGCTATGTATAATAAAATGAAGCGGATTAATTACATTATCAGCTGTGTATAATAAAATGAAGCGGATTAATTACATTATCAGCTATGTATAATAAAATGAAGCAAATTAATTACATTATCAGCTATGTATAATAAAATGAAGCGGATTAACTACATTTTCAGCTGTGCATAATAAGATGAAACAGATTAATTACATTATCAGCTGTGTATAATAAAATGAAGCGGATTAATTACATTATCAGCTATGTATAATAAAATGAAGCAAATTAATTACATTATCAGCTATGTATAATAAAATGAAGCGGATTAACTACATTTTCAGCTGTGCATAATAAGATGAAACAGACTTATTACATTATCAGCTGTGTATAATAAAATGAAGCGGATTAACTACATTATCAGCTGTGCATAATAAGATGAAACGGACTAATTGCATTATCAGCTGTGTATAATAAACGGAATCAGATTACATATTACAGATTAATTACATTATCAGCTGTGCATAATAAACGGGAGCAGGTATTATTTGCCTTATCAACTGTGTATAATAAACGGAATCAGATTACATATTACAGATTAATTACATTATCAGCTGTGCATAATAAACGGGAGCAGGTATTATTGGCATTATCAGCTGTGTATAATAAAGGGGAGCAGGTATTATTGGCATTATCAGCTGTCCATAATAAACGGGAGCAGGTATTATTGGCATTATCAGCTGTGCATAATAAACGGGAGCAGGTATTATTGGCATTATCAGCTGTCCATAATAAACGGGAGCAGGTATTATTGGCATTATCAGCTGTCCATAATTAACGGGAGCAGGTATTATTGGCATTATCAGCTGTGCATAATAAACGGGAGCAGGTATTATTGGCATTATCAGCTGTACATAATAAACGGGAGCAGGTATTATTGGCATTATCAGCTGTCCATAATAAACGGGAGCAGGTATTATTGGCATTATCAGCTGTGCATAATAAACGGGAGCAGGCATTAATGGCATTATCAGCTGTGCATAATAAACGGGAGCAGGTATTAATTACATTATCAGCTGTGTATAATAAACGGAACCAGATTCCATATTACAGATTAATTACATTATCAGCTGTGCATAATAAGATGAAACGGACTAATTGCATTATCAGCTGTGTATAATAAACGGAATCAGATTCCATATTACAGATTAATTGCATTATCAGCTGTGCATAATAAACGGGAGCAGGTATTAATTGCATTATCAGCTGTGTATAATAAACGGGAGCAGGTATTAATTACATTATCAGCTGTGCATAATAAGATGAAACGGATTAATTACATTATCAGCTGTGTATAATAAACGGAACCAGATTCCATATTACAGATTAATTGCATTATCAGCTGTGCATAATAAGATGAAACGGACTAATTGCATTATCAGCTGTGTATAATAAACGGAATCAGATTCCATATTACAGATTAATTGCATTATCAGCTGTGCATAATAAGATGAAACGGACTAATTGCATTAGCATCTGTGTATAATAAACGGAATCAGATTACATATTACAGATTAATTACATTATCAGCTGTGCATAATAAGATGAAACGTATTAATTGCATTATCAGCTGTGTATAATAAACGGAATCAGATTACATATTACAGATTAATTACATTATCAGCTGTGCATAATAAGATGAAACGTATTAATTGCATTATCAGCTGTGTATAATAAACGGAATCAGATTCCATATTACAGATTAATTGCATTATCAGCTGTGCATAATAAGATGAAACGGACTAATTGCATTATCAGCTGTGTATAATAAACGGAATCAGATAACATATTACAGATTAATTACATTATCAGCTGTGTATAATAAACGGAATCAGATTACATATTACAGATTAATTGCATTATCAGCTGTGTATAATAAACGGAATCAGATTACATATTACAGATTAATTGCATTATCAGCTGTGCATAATAAGATGAAACGGACTAATTGCATTATCAGCTGTGTATAATAAACGGAATCAGATTACATATTACAGATTAATTACATTATCAGCTGTGCATAATAAGATGAAACGGACTAATTGCATTATCAGCTGTGTATAATAAACGGAATCAGATTACATATTACAGATTAATTACATTATCAGCTGTGCATAATAAGATGAAACGGACTAATTGCATTATCAGCTGTGTATAATAAACGGAATCAGATTACATATTACAGATTAATTACATTATCAGCTGTGCATAATAAGATGAAACGGACTAATTGCATTATCAGCTGTGTATAATAAACGGAATCAGATTACATATTACAGATTAATTGCATTATCAGCTGTGCATAATAAGATGAAACGGACTAATTGCATTATCAGCTGTGCATAATAAGATGAAACGGACTAATTGCATTATCAGCTGTGCATAATAAGATGAAACGGACTAATTGCATTATCAGCTGTGCATAATAAACGGAATCAGATAACATATTACAGATTAATTGCATTATCAGCTGTGCATAATAAACGGGAGCAGGTATCATTTGCCTTATCAACTGTGTATAATGAAAGTATTGAAACCAAAGCATTCTGCAACAAAACATGGTTTCTCATTAAAGAAAACTATTTTAAAATGGGTGGTTCGTTATAAAAAAATTCAAAAAGTCTGCCACGGAGGTAAACTATGCACACATTCCTGCAACCTCAACACCATGAAGATGACAACATTTTAACCTTAATTTCTTCCGGTAAAAAAAAATGTTACATAGTTTTTAAAATTTATGCCGTATGCTAAATGATTATTGATTCTGTATCTTTAAATGAAAATCTTTATAATTAGAAGTAGAGATTAACTAGGCGTTGAAAATTATAAATTTTGGGGGAGTCTGCTAGATATGTTATATTTAATATGAAAGGGAAAGAAAATATGGAAAAAAAATGTTATAAAATTAAAATTGCATAGAGTGGATGCGAAATTTGTCGCCCTAATCCATAAAAACAACGGTATTCGATTTTTTTCCCACCTCTAACCACCTCCGTCATCTCGATTCCTCCAGCTATTAACATATTTGACCTTTAGTTTTGCATGAAACGCTTACATAACTAGTTTGGTAACGGTTAAACAAATATCACAACCTCTTGTGCAAATACATAAATACAGTTAGGAATATTAATATGAATTGGTCGGTAGAATCGATGGACATTGCAATAAAATAGTTCGAAAATTGTGCAACGAATACATTTCTAATTTCCTTTTAAAAATGTTGCTAAAACTCTTTTGTATTAGTCGGTTTCAGTAAGAGAAATGTTTTGGTGAAATTGTTTCTTCCAGATTGGTAGATTTTGTTCCAATATGGTGAATAAAAACAACACATGAACATCAGAAAATGTTAACATAATTTCTATACCTCTCCTTCCTTCTGAGCCAGGCAAGCCACGTAGCACTGTAAGAACAAAAAAAATAAATTAATATACTTTCTGTAATTATACTTTTTGAGTTGCAAACCTGTAATGATATATCATTACACACAAACACACACACACACACACACACACACACACACATATATATATATATATATATATATTTATTTATTATTAATATTATTTACCTTAGCCTGTTGCGGCATGTCTTCCAGTTCTACAAACAAAATTGATAAATATAAGTCCTTTAAGTAATTTATAATGGATAAATTAATGAGAATAATGCATTCATTAGTTCTTATTCGTTATACTTAGGAATACATCTCTTAGGTTTGTCAGAATATTTAATGAAATTTGGTGGGTATTATTTTTTCAATTTTATTACCAAAGAACAATTAGTCTTATTGGAACGAGCAAGGCAATCTGTAAATTATTCAATCCAGAAATTATTTTATCAATAGCAATTAGAAGTTTATTTATTATAAAGTCATAACAGAAAACATGAAAAGGAGACTTACTTGCAGCAGCCATGCTGTCCGTGTAGCCAGTTTCCTGCATGCATTGCTTTCTGTATTCTTGCAGCTTGTCCAACATATCAGATTCTGAGAGAACCTAAAAGAGGGAATATACCACTGAGAATACACAATACCTCTGATACATACACACCACTTCTACTTTTTTTTTTTTTTTTTTAAATATTTATTCGTTTATTTGCAACAACATATATAAATATTACAAGCAAATAATGTGAATGATATAAAAATTGCCTTGATTATTGCCTTGAGGTGGGAAGTTGTGCATTGGCAATACCCACATTGGAGGGAACATTGGATTGTACTATATTGAGTTATTCTGAGCACTACACAAGGAGATCTCTTGGCCACTTACGCTTCAGTCGTCGTCTTGGGTTTTCTGGAATATGGGTAGATGAAAGTGATTTGACTAGAGGATTAGGATGTGCGGGAAGGAGAGAGTGGAATTTCTGATATCGGGATTTGGCGAGGGCATGGGCAAAAGGAATGTTGAGGTTGGATACGTAAAATGGGGAATCTGTAATTTTGCGGAATATTCTTGATTGGAGTGTTTGGACTTTGTAGGAATTTGAAGGTTTAGTGGAACCCCAAAGTTCAAGTCCGTATGCCAGTAGGTGCAAGAAGAGGGAGTAAGGACGTTAGAGGGAAAGGTCGAGAGGGCTTGGAGGAGAGCATGTCCTCTTGTGTTCGATGTTCTGCAGCCCCATTGACAGTGTTTAGCATTGTAGTCTCCTCCAGAGATGAATCGAGGACCCAAGTATCTGAAATAGTTTTTCAAACAATTGTGCCGATACGGATTTGTTAGGAGGACAGTATACTGCCGACACAGTGATAGGAAGTTGGGATGCAGATTGAAGGCTAATGATAGTGCTTTGGAAAGGATTTGAAGGGAACTGATTAGGAAGCAGGTAATGAATGAGATTGGCCCTGACAAGCACAGCTGTACCTCCATGAGCTGTTCCATCCGGATGATCAGTAAGTTTTGAATCCGTCAATGTGAAATGTGTGTCGGCTCGTAAGATGTGATTCAGTCAGAAGTGCAATGTCTATGTTTTTGTCTTGAAGAAGTGTTGTCAGTTCGTCTTTATGATTGCACAGTCCATTGGAGTTCCAAAGGAGGAAGGAGAGAGGTTGAGATTTTGGGAAAATCATAATTGAGGCTGGGAACGTGGGATGTCACTAAGTTTATGAAGGAGTGCAGTTAACCCTGGAGTAGTCGCGTGATTAACAGTTACATGAATGGTCGCATGGTTGACCAGTGTCACC
The DNA here is from genome assembly GCA_019009955.1 of Riptortus pedestris. NCBI lineage: Eukaryota > Metazoa > Arthropoda > Insecta > Hemiptera > Alydidae > Riptortus > Riptortus pedestris. Next base: position 141,553,165 of record CM032232.1, read on the forward strand.
CACAGAATGATTTTGTTTTTGGTATCCTATAATTTAATTACTTACCTAATCATTAATCTTTATGCCTTACTGTAATGGTAGAAAAGGTTTATAAATAAAAACAATCTTGAAAAATATATTGTAAAAGCAAACAAAAGCATTTTTAAGTACTACCCCAATTTTAGTGTGGTTATAACACGTTACGATTTCAGGCTTAGACAACTCACCTGTTTCCTCATCGATATAATAGTCATGATGCAAAATTGAGATTAGGAGAACTGCCCGATTCCTTATGGACAGTAAGAATCTAGTGTGCAGCCTTCTTGAAGATCAAACATTGACGAGAATGCAGAGCGGTGTTTGTTTGGTTTCCTTGGGGATTTCAGTTTTGTTTTTCCGGAGGGTACCAACATATGTGAGCCCTTTAGTTTCTAACAATTTTTTGGCCATAGGAATACTGCTGAACCAATTGTCTCCAGTTATATTCCTGTGGGATCCTTTTACCGGTTCCACCAATCTCAGTACAACGTCTATGGGTGAATTACTCAACCGGTATGGACCCTCCGGTTGAACACCTACATATGTTTCCAAGTTGAACGTATATGTCATTTTAGCTGGCTTATTTGGAATGTATTGCCTAAATGGGCATCTGCCCCGGAGAGCTAATAACTGCTCATCTATGGTGATATATTCACTCGGAATGAAGAATTTGGGGAAGTTATTATTTACAATTTTAAACACCTCTCTGATTGGAGCAAATTTATCAATTTCTGCACGTGAAACTCTATCATGCATATATTGAATCGTAAACATCTCAGCAGAAAAGCAAATCTTTGCCTACTCATTGAAAGGTAACATGACTCCATGCCGTTTCCCTTGGAATTGTCCCACAATTTTTGAATTTCTATTGAAAGAAAGCAATCGAAATAGATGAAGAATAACAAATTGGTAAATATCTATCTCATAAAACAAATTGCTAAAGAAAAAATTACTTACCGGTAAAATATCTTAAACGGTCGCGTGGGGGACACTTGTCAACCAAACTAGTTTGAGGTGGAATACTTTTCTTACGTGAAGGGTAAACTGAACGACGACACTGTAGATTCGAACAATAGGGTCTTCTTGGAAGATACGGGAAGGGAAAGAATGGTGGGAGTTAGTGAAAGGGAATGACTCATAAAAATTGACAGGTGGGTGACAATTGTCAACCGCGCGACTGCTCTAGGGTTAAGGGGAGGATCAGATTTTTTAGGTCATTTAGTATGGAGTGGAGGGAGGAAATTATATTTGAGAGGTCAGATGAAGTCGGGCAGGAGTCAGGTGGAAGATATGAGGAGGGACTAGTAACGGACGCGTAAGTGGCTCTAACTCCTGGTTGGGAGGGCGTTACTGGCTGGTGAGTTATTGGTTGGATTTGATCTAGTTGAGGTTGGCGATGTTTTGAGTCCTGTGTAGGCTGGCGTTGTGGCTGTTGTGGAGTCTGGCGTTGTGGCTGCTGCGGAACCTGGAGTTGTGGCTGGTGTGAAGAATGGCGTATTGGCTGCAGCGAAGCCTGACGTAGTGGCTGCTGCGATGGCTGGTGTTGAGGTTGCTGCGATGGCTGTTGTTGTGACTGCTGTGAAGGTTGGTGCTGAGATGACCTGGGCTGAGCAGTAATATGAGATGAGTCAGTGACGGGGGGGATTGTAGTCAGGGTGTTGCTGTGGTGGCTCTAGGCTCTTGTTCCGAACGATGGATTGTCGGCGCTGTTTAAGTTCTTTGTAGACCGTGCATCCACGGTAATTGGCAGGGTGATCAGCGCCACAATGAATACATTTAGCTGGCTCGTCTCGGGTTTTTTTTGTACAATTGGTGGTAAGGTGTGGGCCAGCGCATTTAACGCAAACTGGACTGAGCTCGCAGAAGTTCTTGGAATGATTATAGCCTTGACAACGGTGACACTGTATCAATTCCTTTCGTTTGTGTGGCTCTTCTATGACTACGCTTGTATATAGTAGTTTTGTGAGGGAGAATATGTCGCTATTATTGAGGGCAGGTTGCAAGTCAATGAAATATAGTGGTAGTGGGGTTCTTGTTCTGGGGTGTCTAACGTTACAGACTGACTTGTCTTCGAATCCGAGTTCCTCTAAAGCCATTTTGATTTCTTCTTCCGGCGTTGATGGATGAAGATGGCGGATGACCACTCGGAAGGCCTTTTCATCTTTTAATTGGTACGTGTAGAATTGAAGGGTTGTGGTCCTCAGATAAGTAATTATTTTTCTATATGCTTCAGATGTGAGAGGCTTGATTGTGGTATTATTGATGTGTGCACGACAGGTGAACTGGGTTTCGCCCACTATGGAGCTGAGGTGTTTACAGAATTCTAAGTAGTTGGGGATATTTTTAACGTGTATTGGAGGAGGATGATTTGATGGGTCTTTAGTTTCTTCCATTTCCTGGTCTGAGGGTGCATCACTAGGGGCGATGGCGTCAAATTTGTTTTTTGAAATGATGTTTGAAGTTTGGCTTACGTGCTTTTTTGGAAATGGCTGCCTAAATGTAGCACAAGATGAAGTGCTGGGGGCTATGGACTGATAAGATGGGCTCCTGCAATGGCTGCTACGCGACTCCACTGCTACTTAAAAACCACTTTTGCGGATCGCCCACTGGAAGATATATACCAAAGTCGTTTTACCACCACAGTTGCATATAAAGTACGTTTGTATATACACCACAGAAGAATATATGCATCTGTTGTGGGCACCTACCAGTGGTACATGCATAACACAGTTGCATGCATACATACATACCACAGACTCATACATACCACTGTTGCATAAATACCACTGCTGCTTAAAAACCACTGTTGCAAATCTACCAATTAAAAAGTCCGTCACGCAGGGGCTGCATAAACTTAGCAGATTTCCCACGTGAAGTATTACAATAGAGAAATTTCACGAGAGCCAAACAGTTACGAAAACGGCCGAACTAGCTTTTGGCGGGAAACTCACTTTCGTCCGTTACCCGCCCACATTTAATACAAATGCAAATATCTCGGTTAATATTCAAGATAGAGAATTAATGTATATAACAATATTTATAGTAAATTTAATTTGCAATAAGATTAGTTCTATATAATTTTTCGATTCGACGTATAGTAACGGAGAAATTTCGTATTTTCGAAAATCCTCCCCTCTTAACCCCCCCTCCACTGGTCCGATTTCAGCCATTCACGAACTTGATCTGTCTTTTTACATAAAACGACTAAATATCAAGTTTGGTAACGATTAAACAATAATTGCGACCGCTAGAGCGGTAACAGACAAATATATATATATATATATATATATATATATATATATATATATATATATATATATATATATATATACAGTTTTGAACGGATCTCATTTTCGTCATCTCCTAGGTAGGATCGATGGACATTTGAAGAAAAATTTCGAAAATCGCGTCATGAGTACAACCTCAATAGCTGATTTCCCTTAAGGGAAATTTGCTAAAACCACTGTTACAAATCTACCACTTAAATTGTCCGCCACGCAGGGTCTGCGTAAACTAAGCAGATTTCCCACGTGAAGTTATACAATAGAGAAATCTGCCTAATAACAACTGTAGTAGTAAGAAACCTTTAAACCTAAAACATTATTTAGGGGGTAATAACCCAGAAGTTTCTAGCCCCAAAAAACAGTTAACCTAACCTCTAAACCTATTCACGAGGGACGAGTAGTTATGGAAACGGCCGCCAGAGCTCTCGGCGGAAAGTCCGAACAGGCCGACTGGTGATCACTCGCAGAATACAAATGCAAATATCTCGTTTAATAATCAAGATAGAGAATAAATGTATACAACAATATTTATAGTAAATGTAATTTGCAATATGATTAGCTCTATACAATTTTTCGATTCGACGTATAGTAACAGAGATATTTCGAATTTTCGAAAATCCTCCCCTCTTAACCCCCCCCCCCCCCCCCTCCCACTGGTCCGATTTCAGCCATTAACGAACTTGATCTGTCTTTTTACATAAAACGACTAAATATCAAGTTTGGTAACGATTAAACAATAATTGCGACCGCTAGAGCGGTAACAGACAAATATATATACAGTTTTGAACGGATCTCATTTTCGTCATCTCCTAGGTAGGATCGATGGACATTTGAAGAAAAATTTCGAAAATCGCGTCATGAGTACGACCTCAATAGCTGATTTCCCTTAAGGGAAATCTGCTAAAATATATACCATAGTCGTATAAACACCACAGTTGCCTATATACCACTGGCGTGTTCAAACCTCTGCTACTTATACCTCTCTGCCTGGCGCATACATACCACAGTAGCGTAGACATCACATATGCATATATACCACTGTTGTATATGGAGAACTACTGCTGAAAAAGCCGTTCCGCAGGGGCTGCGTAAACTAAGCAGGTTTCCCAAGTGAAGTTTTACAATAGAGAAATCTGTCTAATAATAACAGTAGTAGCAAGGAATCTCTAGACCTATTCACGAGGGACAAATAGCTACGGAAACGGCCGCACTCTTGGCGGAATGTCCCGAACATAGCCGACTCCTGCCGACCACACACACAATACAAATGCAAATATCTCGGTTAATATTCAAGATACAGAATAAATGTATAGAACAGTATTTATAGTAACTTTAATTTGCAACAAGATTGATGCTATACAATTTTTCGATCTGACGCATAATAACAGAGATATTTCGAATTTTCAAAAATCCTCCCTCTAAACCCCCCCCCATTCCTCTGGTCCGATTTCAGCCATTAAAGAACTTGATATTTGATGTATATATGCATAGAACAACAATTGAAGAACACCAGTAGTTTAACAAGGTTAGTTCTGGAACATTTTACTATACGACAGTGGAGATATTTTGAATTTTCAAAAATCTTCCCTTTAAACCACCCCCCCCATCCCTCTGGTCCGATTTAAGCCATTAACGAACTTGATCTTTGATGTATATATGCATAGAACAACAATTGAAGAACACCAGTAGTTTAACAAGGTTAGTTCTAGAACATTTTACTATACGACACATTATCGCTTCCCTTTTAAACCATCCCGCTGGTCCGATTTAAGTCATTAACGAACTTGATCTTTGATGTATATATGCATAGAACAACAATTGAAGAAGACCAGTAGTTTAACAAGGTTAGTTCTGGAACATTTTACTATACGACACATTATAGTGGAGATATTTTGAATTTTCGAATCCTCCTCGGGAACCACCACTATTTCAGGTCCAATACCAGACACTAACAAATATGATCTTTCGTCTTTACTGAAACGGTTAAATATCGAAAATGGTATAAATCAAATAACCATTTTCGAGACAAGAACGTAAACTCTTAGTTGATGGCGTCATGCCACAACGTGTTTGCACGTATCTCGCATAATAAAGGTCTCTTGAAAACAATATATGTTACATAACCTTGGAATAAAGTCATTTATTGTAGAGCAGAGTATTGCTTTTGTGACATGAGTAGGAGTGGGGGTTTGCTAAAGCCTGAAAACTAAAAAAATGTAAATATCTAGATTAATATTCAAGTTAGAAAATTATTGTATATAACAATATAATGTACTATAACATTTAATTGGCAATGAGATTGGTTTTACACAATTTTTCGATCCGATGTTTAATAACAGAGGTATTTCGAATTTTAGAAATTCCCAGCTCCAACTCCTCCCCTCCCACTAGTCCGATTTCAGTCATTAACGAACTTCAGCTTTAGTTATGCATGAAACGCTGATATAAAAATTGCGAACGGAAGAGCGCTAGCAGACAAGTATATGCATAGCTCCATTCCCACCTGGGTAATATGAATTTATTTAGTGACGAACTCATTACATAAAAGCGGGGTAGTACCCCGTCCAAATTACCCATAGTTGCAAAAAGTGGACGTTAATGAATAATAATACACACACACACACACATATATATATATATATATATATATATATATATATATATATATATATATACTAGCTCAGATACCCGGCTTTGGCCGGGAATTCATTTGAGGCTGAATGGTGATGGTATTTTTTAGCAGGCTTTACATTGCACAATATTCGTTTGACGATACCCGTCATTGCGGTGATTTGCCCTTAATAAATCTGCTAATTTGTTCTAGATTAATTCTTCACAGTCTTCGATATTTTTATATATTTCCTATAATTTTTAAGCGTATAACGCATTTAAACTTCGGTATACGACAAAAGTGTATATAACAAAAGTTATCTCTAAATAACAAAAAAAACAATTTTTGTTACGTGCATATTTGCCGAAAAACCAATAGAAAACGAAATATCGCTTTTTTTTAATTTCATGCTTCCCTTATAAACCCACTCCTGTTCGTCTCAGAGAAAATTAATATAGCCTAAAGTCTAAGTTGGGTTAGGAGTAATATACACACCAATTTCATAAAAATTCGGTTTCAGCCGTTTATGGCGTGAAAAGTAACAAACAAACATTAAACAAACATACACGAAAGAAACAAAATGCAGATATGGTGTCTATGACATGTGAAACGAAAAGTTACGTGAAATTTCGCGAAAAAAATCAATGTACAGACAGAGGTTACAATTTATATATATACTAGCTAAAGGTACACACCCGCTTCGCCCGGGAATTCATTTGAGCCGGAATGATGAAGGTATTTTTTCGGCAAGACTTTACTTTGCACAATATTTTGACATTTCCCGATTCAGTGTTTAGGGTTAGTACCCGTGGTTGTTTGGAATAGAAAATGAAATATCGCGAATTTTTATTTCAGGCCTCCATTATAATCCCCACTCCCGTTATAACATAAACATTTTAATATAGGTTATTACCATTTAAGATTTAATGCTAATTTATATTAATCTGAGTTTTTTTTGGAATCGGTTCAACCGTTGTGTCCAATAAAATAGTTGACTCCCGCTTTAGCATTTAGTTGTATAACTCGTTTATAATTTTTTATACAACAAAAGTGAATATAACAAAAAGTTACTTTAAATAACAAACTAAAATAACAACTTTTGTCATGTGAATATTTGCAGAAAACCCAATAGAAAACAAAATACCACTATTTTTAATTTCAGGCCTCCCTTACAACCCCTACTTCTGCCCGTTCCTAGAAATGATTAGGTATGGCTTATGATAATGAAGGCGTTAGTGCTAATACAAATACCGCGTAATTTATTCATTTCGGTTGAGTCTCTTGTGTGCCAAATAAAATTGTTGACTCCCGCTACCATTTTTAGCGTAATAACGCATTTATACGTCGGTATACGGCAAACGTGTATATGACAAAAATTGATCTAAATAACAAAAATTAAACAGCTTTTGGTATGTGCATTTTTGCCGAAAAACCAATAGGAAACAAAATATCACCATTTTAATTTCAGCCTCCCTCATAACCCCCACTTCTGCCCGTCCCTAAAATGTTTGGTATGGCTTATTATAATGAAGGCGCTATTGCTAATACTCAAACCAAGTTTTATTTAGTTCGGTTGAGTCTTTTGTGCCAAATAAAATTGTTTCACTTCGCTATAGGTTTTTAGTCTATATTCGTTTATAATTCACAATACGAAAAAAATGTATATAGCAAAAGTTACTCTAAATAACAAAATAAACAACATTTGTTATGTGCATATTTGCCGAAAAACCAATAGAAACGAAATATCGCTATTTTAATTTCAGGCCTCCCTTATAACCCCCACTCCAGTTTCGTCTCAGAGAATATTAGTATAGCCTAAAGTCCTAAGTTGAGCTAGTAGTAATATACATACCAAGTTTCATAAAATTCGGTTCAGCCGTTTATTGCGTGAAAAGTATAACAAACAAACAAACAAACACGAAAGAAACAAAATGTAGTTATGGTGTCTATTGACAATGTGAAACGAAAAGTTATCGTGAAATTTCGCGAAAAAAATCAATGTACAGACAGAGGTTACAATTTTATATATATATAGATATATGTAAAATATTGAACGGACCTCATTTTCGTCATCTCCAAGGATCCATGGTCATTTGAGGAATTTTTTTCAAAATTCCAAAAACCAAACCCAACCACAGTTGAACATCTACCACTGGAAGATAAGTGCCACAACCGTATACACACTACACTTGCATATATACCACTGATGTATGGACAGCGCAGATGAATATATATAAAATTTCTTTATGCACAGGGTTTCAAATCAGTTCAAATTCACGAACAGCTCATTTCTGTTTATTGAGAAGGAGTAATGAGTGAGTCAATGGTGAGGAGATGGGTACGTGAATTTAAGGCGGGAAGACATTCACTGGCGGATGAAAGTGGGAGAGGCAGACCCTCAGTTGTGACGGACGAAATTGACTCAAGAAATTGAATCACTCCGCGCAAAACAACTCGAGAGGGAGCGGGGATCGAGGTGGCGGGACGTGTGACATTGGAGGCTGCATTTCAACTACCTGCCCTGACGTTTGGTAATTGACCGACTGAGGTCCCACCCCTCAATTCTATTCCCCCTCTCCTCTTTCGAGCGGTGTTTTCCCAGATTTGGCAAAAACCAGTCCAACCGCCCTACAGACCAAAACGGAATTTATTTCTGGACGACCCTCGTAGTATATCAATATATATATATATATTATTTTATATATATTATAATATATATATATATATAAAATTGTTTACCTCTGTCTATACATTGATTTTTTCGCGAAATTTCACGATAACTTTTGGGGGGTTTCACATCCATAGACACCATAACTGCATTTGTTTCTTTCGTGTAATGTTTGTTTGTTTGTTTGTTTGCTTTGTTTGTTTTTTTACCTTTTCACGCATAAACGGCTGAACCGAATTTTAATGAAACTTGGTATGTATATTACTACTAACCCAACTTACGCGGACATTAGACTATATTAACGGAATTCTCTGAGATGAACAGGAGTGGGGGTTATAAGGGAGGCCTGAATTAAAAAAGCGATATTTCGTTTCCTAATTGGTTTTTTCGGCAAATATGAAACATAACAAAAGTTGTTTATTTTGTTATTTAGAGTAACTTTTGTAATACACTCCTTTTTCGTATACCGAATATAAACGAGATATAAGCTAAAACCAATAGCGGAAGTGAACAATTTTAATTGGGACAAAAGACCCAACCGAACTAAACCAAACTCGGTATGTGAAATTAGCACTAACGTCTTCCTTATAATAAGCCATACTAACATTTCTAGGACGGGCACAGTGGGGGTTAAAAGGGAGGCCTGAAAATTACAAAATAGTGATATTCGTTTCCTATGGGGTTTTGGCAAATGCACATAACAAAAGTTGTTTATATTGTTATTTAGAGAAACTTTTGTCATATGCACTTTGTCGTATACCTATTTATAAAGGCTTATACGCCAAAGTAAGTGACGGGCAGAAGTCAACAATTTTACAATATTTGGCACAAAGACACTCAACCGAACTAAACCAAACTCGGTATGTGATTTAGCACTACGTCATCCTTATAATAATCCATACTAACATTTCTAGGGACGGGCAGGAGTCGGGGGGTTATAAGGAGGCCTGAAATTAAAAATAGTGAAATTTCGTTTACTATTGGGTTTCGGCAAATAAGCACTTTGAAAGTTGTTTATTTTATTATTTAGAGAAATTTGATCAACAGTTCTTTGGAACTACCAGGTAGCTCACCTTTGGAAAAAATTAAGCTGGTTTCAAATGTATGTTAATATTCTGTGCTTAGTAATTCAATTATGCATAATGCACAGGAAACGGGAAATATGACAATATGGAGAACAGTGAAGTCTTACATAAAAAAAATAATTTTTATTAATAACAAATCCACAGAAATGACGTATTTAACTAAACACTGGGATACGGATAAATGTCAAAATATTGTCAAATTAAAGCCTTGCCAAAGAAATACCATCACCATTCTGCCTCAAATGAATTCCGAAGCGAAGCCGGGTATCTGAGCTAGTATCTAAATATATATAAAATTGTAACCTCTGTGTCTGTACATTGATTTTTTCACGAAATTTCACGATAACTTTTCGTTTCACATGTCATAGACACCATATCTGCATTTTGTTTCTTTCGTGTATGTAAAAATGTTTGTTTGTTTGTTTGTTACCTTTTCACTAAGGTAGACCATATAAACGGCTGAACCAAATTTTTCCAATGAAACTTTATGTATATTACTACTAACCCAACTTAGACTTTAGGCTATATTAATTTTCTCTGAGACGAACAGGAGTGGGTTATAAGGGAAGCCTGAAATTAAAAATAGCGATATTTTTTTTTCTATTGAATATTTTCACCAAATAGGCACATAACAAAAGTTGTTTATTTGATATTTAGAGTAACTTTTGTTATATACACTTTCTGTCGTATATCGATGTTTAAATGCGTTATACGCTAAAAAATTATAGCGGGAGATCAACAATATTATTTGCCAAAAAAAAACTCAACTGAACTAAATAAAAACTCGGTATGTGTATTATCAGAGAGGCCTTACTAGTATAATTGCCAGACCAACATTTCTATGGACGGGCAGGAGTGGGGGTTTCTAAGGGAAGCCTGAAATTAAGGATATTTCGTTTCCTATTGGTTTTTTTCGCAATATAATCATGACAAAAGTTTGTTTATGGTTATTTGGAGTAACTTTTGTTATATACACTTTGGTCGTATACTTAAGTATAAATGAGTTATACGTTAAAACTATTAGCGGGCACTATACGGGCTGAACTGAACTTAACAAAACTCGTTATGTCATTAGCATTAATTCTTCCATGATTATATGTTTATTAAAAAGATTTAGGTTGGAACGGGAGGGGGTTATAAGGGAGGCCTGAAATACAAAAATCACCATATTTACATGTAAATAGACGGGAAATATTCAAAAATATCGAAGACTGTGAAGCCTTTATCGAACAAATAATTCTATTAAGACTATCAAATCCACGGCAACGACGGGTATCAAACCTAATCACTGGGACGGGTAAAATATTGTGTAATGTAAAGCCTGCTAAAAAATACCATCACCATTCAGTCTGAAATAAATCCCGGGCGAAGCCGGGTATCTGAGCTAGTATATATATATATATATATATATATATATATTGAATATATATGTATATATGTAACACTAATAATGCTTATGCTAAAATATTCGCATGGGACATGCTTTTTAAAACAATTAATCGGCCTTCTTGAATACTTATATAGCTGATACAACTACAATACTTAAAATATATTATATGGATATTCATATATTCTTATCTCTTTTTCCTGTTTAACTGGTACTAATAATCTTCTCTTTATATGTTTTTAATTGCATGCATGTCACTATTGTATACACACCGCTGTTCCACGCACGCCACTCCGGCATAAACACCACTGTTTTGTACACACATCACTACTTCGAACGTTTATTTATTTATTGTAGCTTCGCAGCTTTGGCGATGTGGCTCTAAACAAAATTATTTTGCTCTAAAAAAAGAAAAAACTTCGAACGTATGAAACATACTTACCACAGTAGCATGTAGGAGGAAAGCCACGAGTGCTGCTAAGTAATACATATTAACCCACAGTATAGAACCTGAAATGACAGACAGAACTACTCCACTGAATACTCTTTGTTGACTGTTATTATCAATACGGAGAATTATTTATATATGGTCCATCCCCTCTCCTCATTATCTCCTATAAAGCAATTTACGTAACGACCGCCGGAACAACGTTGTCAGTAATTCTATTCAGTCGAATCACGAACAAAGGCTAGCAAAATAATTAAATTATGGTCCCACTTTTTACTATTAATGTTCGAACTTGCAGAATCCTTATAAATATTGCCAAGAACAAGGACACGCAATCTGGAAACGTCAATAGGAAATATGGGTGTTCTGTTATTTCAAAGATGGCACTTAATATTTTGCCACTTAGTGCAGAAGATGGAAAGTATTAATTGAAATATAGAAGGCAAATTATACATATTTAATAATACATCAACAAATTCATATAGAAAAATTGTGAACACAATCTACTTCATACACATAGAACAATTAAAAAAAAACAAAAAACCAGTGGATCTAGCATTTTGAGGGTTCCTAAGTACAGCAGTGCCATACGATCAGGTCCTCCTTGGATAGTAAATATCTTATACATTGAATTAAAAGTAACAAAATGTTATAATTCAACCATTTTCTTTCAAATTCTAAAAGCAGGAATTTAATTATGTTAACCAAGTAACCTAACTCCCTTACACTTTCATGGACGAATCCAAGTTTTTCTGCTTTAGTTATTGATAACCGGCAGCGTCAACTAAGCAGATTTCCCACGCGCTTCCCGTATTTGCATTTGTCTCAAAACGTAAAGTTCCAATGAGAACAACATTTGATATTTAAGCTTGAAATAAAGTGCTTCACGATGTTACAGCTTATTGTTAATATGACGTGAGTAGGGTTGGGGGGGGGGTTTCCTTTTAGCTATTGAGGTCGTACACATGACGGCAGTTTCGAAAAATTTCTTCGAATGTCCGTCGATCCTACCTAGGAGATGACGAAAATTTGGTCCGTTCAAAATTTTATATATATATATATATATATATATATATATATATATATATATATATATATATATATATATATATATATATGAAAAAAATAGATATACATATATTTGTCTGTTAACGGTCTAGCGGTCACAAATTGTGATTGATCGTTACCAAACTAGATATTTAAACGTGTTATGTAAAACTAAAGATCAAGTTCGTTATTGGCTGAAATCGGACCAGAGAGAGGGCGGGTTTAGAGGGAAGGATTTTTGAAAATTCAAAATATGTTCGTTACTATACGTCGGATTGAAAAAGTGTATGGAATCAATCTTATTGCAAATTACTATAAATAATGTTATGTACATTTATTCTGTATCTTGAATATTAACCGAGATATTTCCATTTTCTGAGATGAGATCGGCTAACTTCGGGTCAATGTTCCATTGTCAAATGGCATATTACATGTATGATTATGGTAAAATACATTTTTATTATACTATATATATAGATATATATATATATATATATATATATATATACGTTAATCAACTATCTACTCAAATATAATATATTAAAAACAATAATAATAATGCAATAAAATATTAAAATAAGTAAGATAATTACAAATAAAATTAATAAATGAAATAAATAAATAAAATAAGAATAAAAAAAAAACAAATCAAAGGAGGGGGGGGGTTACTGAAGGTTAAAAACTATAAAATGAAATTATCTCGGTTAATAATCAAGATAGTGAAAAAACACAAATAACAATATTTATAGAACACTTAATTACAATAATATTGACAATTTTTGATCCAGAAAAATCCGAATTTTCAAATGGAGCAAATGGAGATCAGATATACTTTGAAGAGTTAATTTTCTTAGCAACTTGGTCAAGTTCATTTAAAAAAGTCCGTCACGCAGGGGCTGCGTAAACTAAGCAGATTTCCCTCGTGAAGTTTAGTAATAGATAAATGTACATACTGCTAACACAACAACACCGTGAATAAATACAAACGGAAATAAGAAATGTTTCATCCAATTTCAATAACCTGCCGACAGGAAGCGTTAGGTTAGAAATGTAAACAAACGGGTCGGCCCGCCTCACACCGGAAAGAAAAACAATTACTGAAATATATCAGAATATAACACATTAATTTATTGAGAACTATTTAGTATATCTAGTACTGTAATTATTAACGAGTCAGAATAATTGATATCTCAATCAATAAAATTTTAGTAGTCCAAAATTTTAAGATGGGGGGGGGAGTCACCAGGACATAATTACATGTATCTCGTATAATAAAGGTCTCTTGAATACAATTTTTGTTATTTAGACTTCCAATAATATGATTTATTATGTAGCAGAGTATTGTTTACGTAACATGAGTAGAAGTGGCGGTTTGCTAAAAACTGAAAAATGCAAATATCTCGGTTAATATTCAAGATAGAGAATAAACGTATATAACAATATTTATAGTAAATTTAATTTGCAATAGGATTGGTTATATACAATTTTTCTATCCGTCGCCTAATAACGGATATATTTCAAATTTTCGAAAATCCCCCTTTAAACGGTTCGATTTCAGCCATTAACGAACTTGATCTGTCTTTTTACATAAAACGGTTTAATATCGAGTTTCGTAACGATTAAACAAAAATTGCGACCGCTAGAGCGGGAACAGACAAATATATATATATATATATATATATATATATATATATATATATATATATATATAAAATTGTAACCTCTGTCTGTACATTGATTTTTTTCGCGAAATTTCAAGATAACTTTTCGTTTCACATGTCATAGACA